>SJYX01017070.1:251979-409555 GCA_006410675.1 Oreotragus oreotragus
AGAAAAATATAATCAACTGTCAAATGCTTAATTCAAACATTTTTAGCTTTGAATTTTACTCTGTGCCTCTTGCTTTTATTATTTTTTAAAATTAGAGTATAGTTGCTTTGCATTGTGTTAGTTTCTGCTATATACCAGAGTGAATCAGTCACATGCATACATATATCTTCTCTTTTGGAGATTTCCTTCCCATTTAGGGCAACACAGAACATTGAGCAGAGTTCCCTGTGCTATACAGTGGGTTCTCATTAGCTATCCATTTTATACACAGTGTATACATATCAATCCCAATCTCCCATTTTTCCCCATCCCTCTTTTCCCCCTTTGCTTTGCAAATAAGTTCATCTATATGATTTTTCTAGATTCCCACATGTAGGCATTAATATACAACATTTGGTTTTCTCTTTTGAATTTTTGTTGACGCGAACCTTTAAGGGGACTAAAGCATTTGATATGTTATTACATGTTTTTATGCACATTACTGAGGATGTAATGAGCATCCTCCCAACTTCCACCCCTAGACTTCTAGGCTCGTTCTGTAATTCTCAATCTTTAGACTATAGAAGGGCTTGTTAAAGCACAAATTGCTGGAGCATGCCCCAGTATTTCTGATTCATTACTTTGCAGTGGGGCCTGTCAGTGTGCATTTCTAACAAGTTCCAACTCTGCTGGTCTGAGGACACTTTGAGAACCTCTGTGTTAGGTAACCATCTTTGAAGGTGTGTAGATAACAGAGCTCATCTATAATTAGTACTGAGAGGTTTGTAGGAGGCATTATCTGAGGTAGTGCTATGAGCCTGCAGATGTTGATGATTAGGGATTTAAGGGTAAGGCCCCCATCCCAGGGTTGAAGGAATTGGGAATGGTGGGAGGGGAAGAGCCTGGAGACATAAGAAGCAAGCAGGAGTGAAGGGCAGACTGAGGAATTCAACTGAGAGGGAAAAACCCAACCTGACACAGATCTCACTGCCATGTGAAGTGATTGCTTTATTGAGTTTGATCGCTGAGGTGGTGACAAGAGCTGTACCTAAAACATATGGATAAGGCCCTGAAGGTTTTATTGTATCCCCTTCTGTATTAAATAGCAGAAATGGACAAGTTCTTTGAACTTTCATAATGATACTCATTTTCTTTGACAGTGTGTATTAATCGCCAGATGGGGAGTTCTTTCTTTTGGGCAAATAAGGTCATAAAGATAAGCTGTGACAATGAAATGGCCACATTTCTTTTATCAATATGGTTGGAGTCTAAGTTGAACACGATAAGATGTACACAGCTTTTTCAAAGTTCTAAGATGAGTTTTGATGTCTCAGTTCATACGGAAACATCAAGGCAGAAAAAGATTCAACTTTAAAACCCAATTTTGACAATCCATTTAATTGTCAAGTAATTACTCAACATATTATTTTGATTTTAAAAATATAAATCTTGCCATCTATAGGTGGGTGATATATGGTCATAAAATTCAGTGGAATTCTTCCTTCCACTTGTGGTCACTAGCAAAAGAATGTTCAAGTCTATTATAAAAGCTTACTTAAAAAAAAAAAGCATTTCAATGAAATAGCAGTAAGTAGAAATTATGATTCCTCTATGAAATATCAAACATTAGGAGAAATAATATTAAAATTCCCAAATACCTCCATGATAGCAATATTCAGGAAATATTTTATGGTAAACATTTTTAATAAACAGCAGCATAAAATAATCAGTGTTTAATATCTCTGGTGTGTGAAATACAAATGCATATATCCTCAATATAAAATAGGCTTCTTGTCATTACAATTTCATGCTTGTCTATTTGAAATGCCCATAACAACAAATCAAACATTAAGTAATACAGTGATTAAATGCATGCAGTGAAAATAAGGAAAGATAGGGCAAGATATCTGAATAGTGCCATTATATATTTGAAAAAAAATCTATATCGAGTTAAAAACAAAGGAAACAAGGAAACAGACCAGATATAAAAATGCAGAGATATATTTCATTTCTGTGATACAAACCATAAACATAGTTTTGTGCAAAAAGGGAAAAGATCTGAAAATAGTCATCTTACAAAATGTTGTCCACAAAGCAAATGATATTTTTCAGTCTATGAAAAAATACTATTTTAATACAAAAGGGACTGTATTATGCAGTATCACAGTGCTTTATAAAATACTTTATTACAAGTGGTTTTGAAATTTAGTTTGTTCACTTTAATGACTTCAGTAATTATAAAATGTTTAAAATAAATGTTATAGTTCTTTATAAAAAACTAACTTGAATTTATTTTTTACCCATAGTAACGTTTTTTCAGAGTAGGTATTTTACTGGCTCATGGAATGCTAATTTCCCTTTAAGGGACTCCTAGAAAAACTCAGATTCACTGAAATTGTGTTTCCTTAAAATAATAAATATTCTTGGAAAAGAAATTGATTGTCATATGATATACAAAATTGTGGTTGAATCTTCATCATTAAACAGTTGCATAGCAACAAAAGGAGACAAATATTCGCCTTTACCTAAAGTTAAAAAATGTAACTGCTGAATCAGCTGATTTATGCCGTAAAATTGCATTAATTTATTTCCAAATAAATCTGAATATAGCCAATTTTTTACAGTCACAATACCTATTGGTGCATGTTTGTTGTCTGAAGATTCATTGTTTGGGAAAATTGCCACACATTTCTGTAAACACATTTCTTTGATTTCCCATCTTAACTGAATTTGTTGTTTTACAAAATTGAAATGTCAATGTGCCTCTAATTATCTTACATTCTCTTTATCAAATATTATTGCCAGGAATTATTTATGTCCTGTAAGTCTCTTTGTAAGTCTCTTCAGCTGTAAAATTAAAAAAAAAAGACTTGAGACATTGTTCTTAGAATAAAGGAGTTTTTTTGTTTGTTTAACAAGAGAAACATCAATCATAATATTCCTTTTTATATAGAACTTGAAACCCATAAGAACTCTAAGTTTGGCAAAAGATGTCTAGCAGGTAAGGTATGAGATGCACATTTGATACCTTCCTCTAACTAAGGCAAAAATGATCATTTTGCTTCTATTTATCAGCTTAAAAAAATTCAGTTCTTGGTAAATGTTTGATGAGAACTCAGTACTTGGTTTTCAAAGATATGTAATATTTTGGAAATAGAATTCCTGGTCTTTGGATTCCACCTAACTCTATGGATAAATTGTCATATAACTCTTGGTACTGGAATAAAATCTGTGAACATTTCCAGATAAGAAAATAAAGTGTGAGAAACTTTAAATTAACTAGATATTGATAACAAAGAGTTCCTCCTGCCCCAGAGTCCACTGATGGTGTGCACTCCCATACCTTGGACAACTCATATGCAGGAGGAGGCAAGTACAGATGATCTGGTCTGTAGCCACACCTCTATTCTTTACTGGTCCAGGGAAGCTTCTGTGAGGCTGTCCCCATGGGAACCCTGTTCCCTTCCCATGGACGCTGATCTACGCCAAGAGGCCGCTTTTCTGACTCTGCTGCCTTTGGTGCCTCATTTCTAATGCAACACAGAGAACTATCAACCCACAATCAACTTCAGCATCCACATCTGGCTTTCTTGTGATCTGATGCCCTAGTTATTTCAAGGGCTTGTGTAAACACACTGTGGAAAAGGCCTTCATGATCAACAGAGGAGATTCACAGAGAAGCATACTCTGCACCTTCCCCAAGAAGCCCCACTGTATAGAAGGCTTCAGAAACTTAACACTTGTCTTAGAAACGTACACTTGTCTTATGGCTCGTTTCCATTTGGGATTTTAAATTTGGCCTAGTTTCCTCATTGATTCTGAACATCACTTCCACACAAACATGCACAGAATCTAAATTGAATCAATGTAATTCCTGAAGCTCTGTCCTGAAGAAAAGACAGCAGGTAGACAAATGCTACGGTATATACATTTTGGAGAGAGAACAGTCATGGTGACCAGAGGTGAATACATAAAGCACCATTTGACTTTCCTTTTTGGTTTGATACTTAATCATAAGGTCCTTTTCCTCTTCGCTGGTTTACAGTGTTCAGTACTTGAAACCAAATGTCCCAGTCCCAATGCCAGGGCATACACCCTGATGGAGTGTTGATCCCACAACGTCTCTTTTCTGGCTGGTGTCTGCCCTAGTTGGTAAGACACAGTTAAACTTCACAGAAGATACTTGTTGCAGTGTCTGCTAAATGAGAACCTTACTTTAATAAAAATATTTGAATATAAATCTTTTCTACGACCTTCTAGTTTCTCCTGTATGCCACATTTACAAAAGTCGTGCATTTTACAGTTCTGCAGAAATCATAGATTCGGTGTGTCCATGAATGTTGGAGTCTCCTAGCAAAGATGGTTGCTTTGAGTCTATTTTGTAGGGTTTTTGAGACTTGTTGCCAAAAACGGTGATACCCATCCCACTGGGATGATTTGGAATCGACATGTGTGGTAGTAAGGGAATATTTGCTTCCTGATTGGATCCTGATGAAGGCAAGCTGGTCACATGACCAGTACTTGTTGACCCACTGGCACTGCTGGGGGACCGACTCTTGGGAGGTGGGCAGTGCTGAATCACTCTGGGAGGACCTGTTGGCTGATAGTGGGCAGCTGGAAATGCAGCATATCCAGGAGGTATTGGGTATCCATTGATGGGGATGAATCGCTGGTTCTGAGGTATTGGTGGGCTGATGAAACCAGCAATCTGGCCCTGTGGTGTAATACCCTGGCTTGGGAACATATAATTGGGATATCTGGGATTACTGAGATTACTCACTGGGCTGGCACTAAGGGAGGTTGTCTGAGTGGTGGCATTTCCGCCGGAAGGAGTCGTAGAGCTGGTATGACTTGAGAGTCCCTCCCAGGACCGAAGTCGGACATGAATATCTTTAAATCTTGGTCTCCTGGAAGGAATCTCATTCCAACACTCTGTCATGAGGCTGTACATCCTGGGTGGGCAGTCTTCAGAGCAGGGCAACAGCTGTCGTTTTCTCACCATTTCGATCACTTCCTGATTACTAAATCCATAATATGGCTGGAGTCCAAAACTGAAAATCTCCCATAAGACAACTCCAAAAGACCAGATATCTGAATCAGAAGAGAATTTGCCATACATGATGGCTTCAGGGGGCATCCAGCGAATGGGCAGCAAAGACTTACTCTGCACCCTGTAGTAATCAGCAGAATATATTTCTCTGGAAAGCCCAAGGTCTGAAATCTTCACGTGAAGTTGCTCTCCAATTAAAATATTGCGAGCTGCAAGATCCTTATGAACAAAGAAGTGACTAGACAGGTATTCCATGCCAGCTGCAATCTGAATTGCAATGTGTAGAAAATCTCCGTGATCCAGGCTGGATTTTACAGTCCCATCTTCATCACTGCTGCAGCCAACATCCGAATGTGGGGACCGCATGATGAGGAACTCGTGGAGATCTCCCTGATTCATATACTCAAAAAGCATACACACAGGTTGTTCCTGAGTGACGGCCCCTAGAAGGCAGACAATATTGGGATGGTGTAGTTCAGCCATCAGGGAGGCTTCCTGTTGAAATTCTGTCCACTGCTGGGGGTTGTTATAGTCTTTCAAGGTCTTTATAGCAACTAACTGAGCATGGTCCATGCCTGGGAGATAGAGATGGCCCTTATAGATCTTTCCAAAAGCACATTCACCCAATTCTTCCATAAAACGTACAGCGGAAAGAGGCAGCTCTTTAGCCTTGCTCTGTATGGAAAAGAAAAGAAAAAAAAATGTTGTTTAAAGCATTTCCTAAGGTAAGATATCCTGGCATCTGAAAGGAGGGATGGGTTATATCGAGAAAGGTTCTATATATCAAATTAAATACAACGTTGTACATCTAGAAGTCTTTAAAATTGTTGGCTGCAACTTAGCCATAGGCAAATTTCTGTCTATCACTTGCCTATCCCTCCATCCACACCCCCTGCTCCTACCGTGCTTTATTGCGATTGCCTAGAATCTTCCTACTCAAAGGGTGGTCTTGGGAAGAACAATATCAGCATCACTTGAAGCTCATGATAAATGCAGACTCTTGGGCCCACCTTAGACCTACAGAATCAGGAGGTGCGTTTAACAAGACCTCAGGTGATTTCAGGGAACACTGGAGTGTGAGAAGCAGTGCTGCAGAGGAGACTGCCTGGCACTTCCGAGTATCTGTGATTTGCTCTTACCTTGCTACCCCTCTACAATGATAAATGCAGACTCTTGGGCCCACCTTAGACCTACAGAATCAGGAGGTGCGTTTAACAAGACCTCAGGTGATTTCAGGGAACACTGGAGTGTGAGAAGCAGTGCTGCAGAGGAGACTGCCTGGCACTTCCGAGTATCTGTGATTTGCTCTTACCTTGCTACCCCTCTACATGATGGCATCATTTAGCCGAATAGGTTTCTTTATCATCCACATGCAAACACTATGCATGTTCTTGCCTTACACCATTGTTCTTCCAATGCTGTCCTATTTTTAAGGTGTATATTGAGCTAAAATCCAGAGAAACCAAAATAAAAGACTGTTCTGAGGTGCCCGTAGTAGAGATGGGGAGGTTTGGAAGGGGCTCCTCTCTACTTTTCAAATCCTTGCTCTGAAACTCTCCCTGACCACTCTGGTCTTTGCCTCTTCTACAATCCCTCTAGCTTTACAGTCCGAACGTCGCTACGTGCAGGACACAGTGAGGTACCTGGTTACTTGCATGACCTCTGGAGACTGACAGTTCAGGTTGAAATTCTGCCCTCTCTGCTCACCAGCTGTGTGATCCTGGGTACAATATTGAATCACTCTGTGCCTCAATTCTCTCATCTATAAAATGGGATGATAATCATTGTACTTATCTTGTAGGGTTTTTGTAAATTTGCACGATGTCTGGCACATGATAAGAGCTGTTTAACTTTTAGCAATTATTATCTCGTTGTTGCTATTCTTTTTATGAAAGAAAAACATTTGTCCATTTAAAATTTTGTCCTTTCAATCAGATTACAGCTTTTTTGAAGGTAGCCATTGCCTTCAAACCAACTGATTATCTCTACAGCTTTGCCAGTGAATTATTTACTGATTGACCTTAAAATAGGAGAAAGCAACTAACACACAATGAAAATAAGTATTAAGTTGTGACATTTGGTCTGACAGTAAATGTCTGTTATGTCATGTGTTTTTACTATTTTTGAAACTCACCTCCAATCTATCCTGAAGTATCACCTAATTTGTTAGGGAAAAAGTTTAAAAGCAATGCATTTGTATATAAACTGATTTTTTAAAATAATCCCATTAAATGGACTTTAATCCTTATTTTTCAGGAAAAGTACTGCTGTGAGTATCCCAATTGAAGTTGACAATTTTGCAAATCCTTATGGAATTCAGAGCTCTGTGCACACCGTTTAACAGTCTGGAAAATTAAGTAAAAAATTTCTCCAATTCAAACTCTGCTAATCTAGAATTCATGATGATTAGCTCTGTTCTAGGCTGATATTTTCCAGGGAAAAATGCCCATTAACGCAATGATAAGTGTAAATAAACTTGCAGCAAGATATCCACTTAAGTGAACAAAACAGAACTACGGGTTTCCCTCAGAACTTTTCTTAATGATTTAAATGAATCCAATTTATGTGGAAGTCCTGAATGGCATGGAAGGATCCCCATGCTTTTGGTATTAGAGAAAGGTAACGGTGGGGTAATAAAGTACTTTTGAGGGAAACTGGGATCAGGCACTAAAGCCAAGGAATATAAACTGATTTAAGCTTCCCAGGTGGTGCTAGTAGTAAAAACCTGCCTGCCGATGCAGGAGACATAGATGGAGGTTCGATCCTTGGGTTGGGAAGATCCCCTGAAGGAGGGCAGAGCAACCCACTCCAGTATTCTTGACTGGACAATCCCATGGACAGAGGAGCCTGATGATCACAAAGAGTCAGACACGACGGAAGCAAACTAGAATGCACACGCTCAGTGAGGATTTAGGACTCCCCCACTGAAGCTAAGCCATAGGCAGTGTGGGATAATTCAAACCATTTGACCTTTGGACTCATATCAACACGAATCTGAATTTGCACTTTGGATCTGCTGCTTTTCATTAATAATAGTTAATATTTATATAGCATTTACTACGCACCAGACACTGTTCTAAGCACTTAACAAATATCCTGGTGGCTCAGACGGAAAAGAATCTACCTGTCAGGCAGGAGATGTGCAGGGTTCCATCCCTGGAGTATCCCATGGACAGGGGAGCCTGGTGGTCTATGGTCCATGGGATTGCAAAGAGTTGGACACAACTGAGCAACTAACATTACTACAACAGTCCTGTGGGATAAGTCCTATATTATAGGTGACTGAACTTGGGTGACTTCTTAACTTCTCTAAACCTCTATTTCCATAGCTAAAAGATAATATAATAGCTAGCCTCCATAATTCAGAGAAGGCAATGGCACCCTACTCCAGTACTCTTGCCTGGAAAATCCCATGGGCGGAAGAGCCTGGTGGGCAGCAGTCCATGGGGTTGCGAAGAGTCGGATGCGACTGAATGACTTCCCTTTCACTTTTCACTTTCATGCATTGGAGAAGGAAATGGCAACCCACTCCAGTGTTCTTGCCTGGAGAATCCCGGGGACGGCGGAGCCTGGTGGGCTGCCGTCTATGGGGCTGCACAGAGTCGGACATGGCTGAAGCGACTTAGCAGAAGCAGCAGCAGCAGCCTCCATAATTATAGTAGGGATTAAATCCAACAATGTATGAAAGTAATTTCCACCTAGTAAGTGGTCTTTAAATCAATTTTATTATCCATCTTAGGGAAGTATTCCAAAAAGGTGAGTCAATGCAAATGATTTAGATCTATTTACAGCCTTAAATAGGGCTTCCCTGGTAGCTCAGTTGGTAAAGACTCTGCCTGCAGTGCAGGAGACCCTGGTTCGATTCCTGGGTCGGGAAGATCCCCTGGAGGAGGGATAGGCGACCCACTCTAGTATTGTTGGGCTTTCCTGGTGGCTCAGATGGTAAGGAGTCTGCCTGCAACGTGGGAGACCTGGGCTCAGTCCCTGGGTCGGGAAGATCCCCTGGAGGAGGGCATGGCAAGCCACTCCAGTATTCTTGCCTGGAGAATCTCCATGGATAGAGGAGCCCGGCGGGCCACAGTCCATGAGGTTGCAAAGAGTCGAACATGACTGAGTGACTAACCACAGCACAAAGAAAGAAAGTGAAGTTGCTCAGTCGTGCCCGACTCTGCAACCCATGGACTGTAGCCTGCCAGGCTCCTCCGTCTATGGGATTTTCCAGGCAAGAGTCCTGGAGTGGGTTGCTATTTCCTTCTCCAGGAAGCACAGCACAGCCCAGCCTCAAATAGCTCTAGATAGCCATCTATGTTTAAAAAAAAAAAAAAAGGAATGTTTAAGTTCCTTGTTAATCTTTTTTTGCTCTCCTGTAGGTTTTTTTTTTCTTTTTTAATTCTTTTAAAATGGCAGTCTGTCTTGGAACCTGCGGGTGGGTAAGAATTTGAGTGTCCTGTGGCTTGTTCCTCTGAGGATTCTGGAAGATGCAGATGGAGGCAGAAGGAGCAAAAAAAACCATGGGGAAGAGTGGACGGTGGCAGATGGGAAAGGAAGCAAGCAGGCCAGACTTGTGTGGACGGGAAGAGAAGAGGTGGACAGGACTTTGGCGCTGGCCTGACACATGGCCCCTGGGGCTTCATGGCTAAGGAGGCCGGCTGCATTCCCCTACACTGAGGTAAGCAAATTAGTTCTCTGGTATTCATCTATGGAAGAAGAACTTTTACTCTTGCCATTTTACAGACAGAGAAAGAGGCTTAGACAATTATCAGGAATTTTTAAGAGAGCCAAAACTGCTGTCCTCGCGTGTATAGGGCCTTCTGTTTGAAACCAGAGAAGCTCGCTGGCCAACAGCCCCAGTTGGACACAGCACGTCTCTGTCAGCTCAGCCTGGGGCCTGACACCTTGCAGGGCGGTGAGGTCCGCTTTCAGTGTGTGGTCACTCTGTGGAATGATCATTGTTCTTCTTTCTCCCTGTTCAGACACATGGGAAAAGTTCGTTTTGACTCCAAGTGTGCCTTGTCGTAGCTTACCGATACTCAGTGGGGCAGAAGGCATACAGTCCATACCCTTCTCCAGCCGATAGAAGGAAGGAATAGTTCACAAGAGAGAGTCATAACCAAATTTGGGGATTTGCTTTGGGAAGAAGCATGGAAAGTAACTAAAATGACCAATTCACAAAACCTTTTCTTGGAACACCTGTGCGACAGCCGGCACAGAAATACCCAGGGAAAAAAAAAAAACTGCTCAGAGCTTGGTTTCAGGGGAACAATTTACACAGTGATTTGCATTTTTTAAATGCTCAAGTTATTTGGTACAAATGAGTTTTAACTATAGACTCATTTTCAAATTTTACATAAATCCTGAACTAGTTAAAAAATCATAAAAATCCTTAAAGAAGCAGTCAGTAGACTGTATGATGACGGCAGGAAATTAGCTGTATTGTTGAGGAACAGATGGTTTACATTATACAAACCCTTTAGGCTAAACTTGTTTAGGTCTGGCATATTGTAAATTATATTTTAGTAATGAAAGTGAAATGACCTCTGCTTGACCTCAAGTGGGGTTTGTCTGTTTGAACCAATGTAGTGGAAAACTATGAAAGAAAATGAAGTCATAAAGTTTTGGCAGTTCAATTTTGGCTCATTTCAAGTTAAAGGGTTATAAATCTGTTTAGTTTTTGTTTGACAAGTATTTGTCATACAGGGATGTACAAAATGTAAAGAAGTGTAAAATACACATGAGGCACGATGCCAAAGTAAACCAAGTACAAAGGAAAGCTGGAATGAATAGGGTCCTGGGCTCCTATCTCTTTATCACTCCCTCCATTAGTTGAATGACAAGATGGGCTCCGTTTATTATATGCTGTAAGGCAATTAAGTACCTTAAAACTGAAACAGGCTTTCAGTTTAAATGTTAACATTTTTACTTCTCAAAGTAAACACACATCTGCCTCAGTGTGGTTTAAAAAATTATAGAATTTTGGTGGGGGAGAAAAATCAGAGTTGATGTAGAAGTTGATACATTATTCTAAAATCTGATTGTATTTCTTCCCCTTGAAATTTCTGAAAAGCAACTGTATTCGGGCTTCAGTGAGCTCTGACCAGAAATAAAATGAAGAGAGAACATTTTTAGATGGTGAGGTGTTAGATGTGAGTCCATATGAGTATTGTAGTCCTGTCTAAACAGCTGCTACAGAGGCCAGGCTTCTCTCACCTGAATGATGAATGCTAAGTGAGGACATGTGCCCCTTTTACATCCATTAACTTGAAGTATGAAAGCAATGAACCATGGGTAGAGTTTTTTTAAACATTGCAATTATGTAGATGGAAGATGGATAAGAGCGACAGACTCAGCAACTTTATCTCTCTCCACCTTTGGGAAGTTACACCTTAGGTGATAATACACCTCTGGGTGACACAGCTTGCGACTAACCTGCTATTTCCTGCTCACTTTTCCTAAATGATTACCACAGGAAATGAGGTGAGAATTTTGTGATGGCCATCAACGTTGGCGTGCAGCATAGATTCCGCTCTGTGACTTTTCACTTCTATCCTGAATGGGGCATGATTGATGGCTTTACTTTGAGTCCAGAGTGACATAGACACACAGAAAGCAGAGCCCCAGGAAGGTGGTGTGAACCAGAAGCCAGGGTGGTACTCCGGAACAGAAAGGTGGCTCCAGCAGCAGGTGCTGGGAAAGGACTGACATTCATGTTCTCGCAATGGACAAACCTCCTCCTATAGTCCTTGAATCCCTTCCACTGGTTCCTTTCCCATCCCTCATGGCCTACCACTGCTGCCCTTTCACAAATATCTTTCACTATACACACATGCCGATTCTAGCTGGATGCAAGTATCTGCAGGAGGGGGTAGGTCCCACAAGCGGCATTTGTCCTCAGCTCTATTAGAGGAATACTGAAGCAGATCGTGGCCCTATTGAAATTGCAGGGGGAAGGGAGTGGTATTTGGGATAATAGGAGGATACGACCAGGTTTGCTTCTCTTTGGAGGCACAGTCTTCTCTGAGAACTATATTCTTTGCAGACTTACTCTCTGAATCTCAAGAACTGACCAGCAGAGTCTACCTCAGAGCAGGTACTGGAATTCCCCAAAGGGCTTGTTACAACACAGATTGCTAGGCCTCACTCCTAGAGTTTCTAATTCTGTAAGTCAGATTCTGCAGTTCTGACAGGTTCCCAGGTGATGAGGATGCTCTGGGACTGGAATAAATGAGAGAACCACTGGAATAAATGGAATATGACTTTCAAAAAGAAAGGAAAGAAAAGAATATGCCTTCCTCAATCAGACATTTAACGAGTGTCTGGTCCCTGCTCCTGGCATGATGAATGACCACAGTCTCTCTGCAGAACCAATCTGAGCAATTCTGACTAATAGAGACTGTAACACTCTGCTTTAGGAAGATGCGTTGGAAATACCAGCAGAGAAAAATCTAAGAGCCATCAACTAGTGTTTTACTGGGTTAGATTCTGCATGGCTCCTGTCTTAGAGAGATTCAGGTTTTGAAATAGACATCACTTTATAGCTTGGGCCATGTCATCAGTTTATTCTATTTTCATGTGCAACCAATTATATAGGATATATTTTCATAGCTGGTTACCTCAGTCAACTGATACTATATGTACTATATACCAAAGAGTATACACATGGAATAGTATATGAGAAACCATTTAAGAATCACGAGGAGAGGGGACACAGCTCCTATTCTAGATGTTTGTAATCTGAGCTACCACATACTGAGTACTTGCCATGCGCCAGATGCTGAGATCATAATAATGGCTGCAAGTTGGGGCGAGGGGTGGAGTGTTCATGTGTCAGGCTATAGGTACTTTATACATATGAATTCCTTTCATATCACAATAACCCTATGAAACTGGTCACTATGACTATTATCCTTGTTTCACAGATGCAGACCCTGAGGAATGGCGGTTAACTGGCCGCACAACTAGTACTTAGGTTGTAAGCTGAGACTCCAGGGTCTGTCTTCCTCATGACACTATACTCCCTCATGGGCTCTCTCATTGCTTAATGCATCAACTCATTTAATCCTCGTCACAAACCCATGAGATTCATACTATGATTTCTCCACTTTATGGATCAAGAAATTAAGGCCTTCAAGGTTAGGTAGCTTGCCTGTGGAAGCACAACTATTAGTAGTAATGCCAAGGTGCAGCTCCACCTATGTCTGGCTTCAAAGATGGAGCACTTTTCTGGGAAAAAGAGGGTAGTTTTCATTTGATCCTCAGAGGGCTCCACAATTTTAGAAGCATGAGTCCCACTGGTGTAAAAGTGGGATGTCAAGGTGTAATTAATTACTCTCTGGTCTCTGATGACCTATACTTGACTCTGGCTAATCCTTTGTTGCTCACATTAGTTGCCTGGGATAAGTGAATAAAACCATTCAACAGCAGGCTTTACCTGAGTTGGGCATAAGAGCCCTGGATAGCATATAAGATTGAGAGTTTTCAGTATCTGAGAGGAATTCATTTGACTCTAAAGCTGGTTTTCCTTTCCTGTGCATTTTACTGGTTCTTAGGTAAACAGTGGTAGAATTGTGAGACAACTGACTCCACTCATAAATGGAAATGATTACATTCTAAAGCTGAAAGGCCACAACCATTGGATTTGGAGAGGTTATGGACATTTTCAAAGACTACAGCCAAACTAAGTGCCTTCCGGCTTCAGCAATCAAATCCTGGAGGGCATTCCAACCAATAGTTGGCCACATTTGCTCAGAGTTCAGCTATGCTTCTCTGGAAGTGATTTAACCTCAGAAACAGTTCTTTTCTCTATAATTTAGCTTTCTGATAGTTTGAATGTTTGGTGGTGACCAGGGTTGATTCTGTGGTGGGGTTACTTTATAGTGTTAGTGGGAGAGGGTCAATTCTGCCTGTAAAGAGGTAGAACAGACGTCAGTAATTTGAATGTCTGTGTGAGCCACTGTGGGCTTGTAACTTGGGCTTGTGTGTTTCAGCAGCCAGAAAATTAAGGAACCCTGGGCTCCAGACCTGCTCACACCTGGGTTCAAGTTTTGGCTCTGCCACTCACCAGCTGTGTGACTTTGGGTAAAATCTTAATCTCAAGCCTCAGTTTTCTCACCTTCCAAAATCAGGCTCAAAATTAGTACCACCTTCAGAAGATTATTGTAAAGATTATATTGAGATAATGCATGTAAAGTACTTTAGCTTTTTCATAATATCCATTTATAATACTCATTCTTCTTAGAAGTAAAGCTTCTTCAGACATAGTTTAAAGCTGAGCTCTGATGCTGGTATGATGCCCCCAGTCCTCATACCACCACAGGGCAGAGACTATCCTCTCTATCCTGAGGAATTTTATCCAGGGTGTGAACAGGATGTGGGGCAGAGGATTTATGCTCACTGGATGGGCACAGGAATACCAGAGTGATCTAAAGAGTTATCACTGTAATCTTTGCTCTGATCCCCTTGTCCCCAGTTAATGCTGTGGGCTGCTGAATCCTATATCTTCCTCCCCTGCCCGCAGAATCCTGTACACAGCACTTGGTAGTTGACTAAAAGGTTTGTGACTGTTCATATTATCGCTGTAGCAAACAATAATAGTAAATTCTAGCTGTTGAGTACCTGTGAGGTGCCAGACACACTATCTTGAAATGTCAGAAATATCTCTTTTAGAGAAGATTGGTGGAGTGGGGGTTGGGGTGGGAGGGACAAACCAGGTAAAGAGAGTCAAATGGTACAAACTTCCAGTTATAAAATGTCATAGTGATATAGAGCATGGTGAATATACTTCATAATACTGTACTGCACATTTAAAAGTTGCTAAGGGAGTAAATTTTAGACGTTCTCATCACAAGAAAAAGCTGTTATAACTATGACAAATGTTAGCTAGACCTGTTGTGGTGATCATTTTGCACTACTTAAAAATATTGAATCGTTGTTATATACCTGAAACTAATATCAAGTATGTCAATTATACCTCAATAAAAATAAATTTTAAAATCTCTTCTAAGCACTATTTGTATCCTTGTTTTATAAATGAGAAAAGAATGATCTCATGGCCAGTAAATAATGAAGCCAAGATTTATAATCATATCTCTTTGTCTCTAAATCCTTGATCTTTGAAGTATATCATACAACTTCCCAGAAATAAACCAAGAACAAATGTGGCTAGAAAGGTAAGTTAGGCCCAGAGAGTAAGGTAATTTAGGCTCAGAGAGACTCCTGGGTGCTGGGAGAAAGAACTTGGTAACTTGAGATTAGGTCCATTGTTATATACCTGAAACTAATATCAAGTATGTCAATTATACCTCAATAAAAATAAATTTTAAAATCTCTTCTAAGCACTATTTGTATCCTTGTTTTATAAATGAGAAAAGAATGATCTCATGGCCAGTAAATAATGAAGCCAAGATTTATAATCATATCTCTTTGTCTCTAAATCCTTGATCTTTGAAGTATATCATACAACTTCCCAGAAATAAACCAAGAACAAATGTGGCTAGAAAGGTAAGTTAGGCCCAGAGAGTAAGGTAATTTAGGCTCAGAGAGACTCCTGGGTGCTGGGAGAAAGAACTTGGTAACTTGAGATTAGGTCCCTCCAGATTGCTGAATTATGATGTCAACTGGGAGCTAAAGCAATGCCGGAGGATGGAATTAGCATGAGAGAAAGAAAGAGGAAAGAGAACTGACAAACATCAGAGGAGGTGCTCCTTTAGGGAGTCAAAAGATCTAGTGAAGGAAACAGGAGGAGATAGGAGGAGAGCCAAGAGAAAAAGTACTTCAAGATGGTCGCTAAGAAGAATGCTCCAGAGAAACTAAGGCGGAAGAAGACTTAGGAAAGGTCATTGGATTAAATTACATCACTAGTGATTCCCCAGAGGCCATGTGAATAGCATGATGAGTTCAGAAGCCTTGGAGATAATGGCTTTAACGAGTGAGTGGAAAAGTTACTGAGGATGTTTTAGCAATAAGTGTAGTGACATTGGATAAGGACAGGGGTTTCCAAAGGGTCCCCCAACAGCAGGGCTTTTTAGATGAAGGCATGTTGCTACCAAAGGGACTGGTCCAGGGAATATAATCAAGTGTCAGTACATTCAGTAAAGCCTGAATACTTTGGCTGGAAAAGAAAAGGAGAGAGGAATAGTCTGGAAGTGAAGAAACAGAAATGAGGTGAGAAATAAAATATATGCCCTGCAATGTTCATTGGAGCACTGTTTACAATAGCCAAGATATAGGAACAGAAATGTCCACTGACAGAGGTATGCATAAAGAGGATGTGGGGGGTGTGTGTGCGCACACACACATACACACACACACACACACACACACACAACGGAATGTTACTCAGCCATTAAAAAGAATGAAATAATGCCATTTGCATCAACATGGATGGACCTAGAGATTGTCATACTGAATGAAGTCAGTCAGATAGAGAAGAAGAAATATTGTGTGACATCCCTTCTATGTGGAATCTAAAAAGAAATGATGCAAATGAGTTTATAAAACAGAAAGAGACACACAGATTTAGAGAATGAATTTATGGTTGCTAGCGGGTGGGTCGGGGGAGAGGGGTAGTTAGGGAGTTTGGGATGTGTACACTGCTATATTTAAAATAGATAACCAACAAGGACCTACTGCACAGCACAGGGAACTCTGCTCGATGTTATGTGGCAGCACGGATGAGAGGGGAGTTTGGGGGAGAATGGATACATGTATATGCATGGCTGAGTCCCTTTGCTGCTCACCTGAAACTGTCCCAATATTATTAACTGGCTATATCCCAAAAAATAAAAAATAAAAAAATAAAAAATAAATAAATAAAATAAAATATAGCCACCAGTTTTATAAAGCTATAGGCAAATTTTGCTTTCCCCCAAATCTTCCTTATAATCAGCCAAGAGCTGCAGGAGTTTGACCCTGTAGCCCTCCCCCGAGTCTTCCTGCTCCTTATTTTCAAACTCCTCCACTACTTAACCTCTCTGTGGATCTAAATCCCACGTAAGTGGGTCACATGGGGAAAGACAGAACTGGGTTAACCCTGAGCTTGAGGGGGAGGCTCTGCCCCTTTTCTAACTCCCCAGGAGGTGAGCTCCACAGCGTTCCTCCCCCAGACTACCCTGTGTTCCAGACACTACAGTTGGGGCAGGGTGGCAGGAGCTGGGGGAAGGCAAAGGGAAAGAATCAGAGAGATGGGAAGTTAGGGTTTCCAGAATTCTTGGAGAAGTTTCATTTTCTGTAGCACTTAAAAAAAAAAAATCCTGCTCAGATTGTAAAATATGTAATGCAAGAAAGAATAACCCTACTTAGTTTCTGCATCACCAGAGTACTGTCAGAGGATTTAAAAGATGGAAACAATAGGAGATGAACTGATCCAACAGAAAGGACTGAAATCTTTTGCCAAACAAAATAAAAGGAAAATAAACAAACGTTCCTTTGCATGGACACAGTTGACCTTTCTCTGAACAGCTGAGAAAATTGAGTCACAGAGAGGCAAACTGGCTTCTCAGGGTCATAGGGCAGTTAGCGGTGGGGCTGGGGGAGCATCTCTATTTCCTGACTGTTCAAGGCTCAGAGTTAAGATGCCTCTCTGGTCCACTGGCTTCCTTTCCTCACATATCTGAAGGAAACTCATGCCTCATCAAAATTTTAACTTCCAACTTTCCCGTCCATCTCTCTGGGGCCTCAAGCCAGGTCCTATCAGCCAGTCTGTCTGGGCTGCCTACTGTCTCCTCCGTGGGTATGGATTTCTAATCTCCCAGAGAAGCCTCTTCTTAATACAAACACTCAGTGCGGGGGAGTGGGGCAGGGGTGGGTAAAATCAGCTCAGCAAGTGGAGAGAATGGAAAGAGATAGTTTAAAACCTGAAGGGCACATTCATTTGGATAAATACGTATGAGGCCAGGGCCGACCAGCTTCTATCCTTCATTCCTTTCTCATCCCAGCCTTCAGATATCCTTTTGATTTTATTCTGGTAGCGTGTTTGTTTTCAGGACTCTCTTCCCCCTCTTTCTTTCTTATGTGTGCCCCTTCTTTTTAGATTTTATAGGTACATGTAATATTTATGTGTCGGTGACCTTTCAAACTAGTTTTAGAGATCAACTGTTTACATTTAGGAATTTTCTTTAAGGTCGACAAAGTCCTTTGTGCTTTTTCCAGGAAAGGCACTCAGTAAGAACCAAAACAAACAGCTGAATAAGTCAAATTTGATTGGAGCCAAATCTCTTAGGAGAGAAAGAAAAAAAACCTTAGCATTTGTTTTTGTTGTTCCCTCTCCCTCCTCAACCCAGTCACATATGCTCAAGCCATTCTTCCTTCCAGTCCGATTCAGAATTGTTGGTGAGCTGTTCAAGGCGAAGCTCTAAGCCTTGTGTTGGAAAAATCTTAACACTGGGAGATTTTGCAAGGCATGCTGAGGAAATGGTCCAGAATGATGAAAACAATGTTTTGCTTTACCAAGTCTCAGGAAAAAATTTATCCTAGTGTATGTTACATTTGTCTCCATGACCATGGAGGATGGAGGACTGTTATTTCTTTGGCCAAATTTCACATGTCCCTGGCAGGACTGGGGCTGTATAACTCAGGCTTACAACTGTTATCCAGGCCTCCTCAGGAGGTCATTCACAAGCCAGGTGATGCCTGTGGTTAGCGTTCAGCCCAAATTGACAAATGGAGTCATATTTAGTTGTTCATCGGGCTGCCTACTCCCCCTTCACAGCATGGTTTCTTCAGTAAAAAAGAAGAAATCATGGTGTCAGGCAAGTTCAAGGGCTTTACCTAGAGCTGAAAAATACTCTAGTCACATTTTATCTCTTCCAGTTACTAGCTTTTTTTGACCTTCTGTAAGTTACTTAACTGATTTGCAGTCTTGGTTACCCTGGTTGTACAATAGTGATTATAATACCTCCCTTATGTAATGGGTGTGAGGATTAAATGAGATAATGAATGAAAAAGTTCCTAGAATAGTTTCTGAAAATTTGTATCACTGAATACATATTTGCTTTCTCTGTGACACCACAAGCTGTCTGAGATCTTTATCTGAAAGATGATATAAATTCCAAACACCATGCACGTTGGACATGTTGTGCTGCAAAAGAAACCTCCGATAACAATGGAATTAAGCTGCAGACTGAGGCTAACCTGCAAAACGGATGGAGAAATAATTTCCATGACTCCTGCCATAGCAACAAGGAGCCCACCTCCCCAGGATGGTGGTTGCTGCACAGGGATTACTGGAACCTAACTGATCTGGGCCTCACTTTCCCCCAGAGTTCTGGCGTTTGTAGGGATTCTCAGCATTTCATAACAGAAATGACAGGGAAAGATTCTCATAGAACAAAGACTATTGCATTACAAGTTTGAAATCATGGGATATGTAAAGGGTCAACTAGGTATGCCTACATGAATGTGCACTAATATTAACCCTTCTATTTTCTTCTATTAATTGTAAGGATTAAGGGTGCTATGATGTAATATTATATGTAAATTGGCCAACAAGAAGCTAGGATATCAAGAGTTAAACCTCCCCCCCAGCTCCCTGACCCATTCCCCAACCCACTGAGTGAACTCTGTGGTCTCCAGGGTCTGCGGGTTTTTTTCCAGTAACAATTCACACTTAAGAGAACAGTGGTTTTGTTTGGGACAGAATGCTTAATGATGAATTTTTTAGCATTTAAGAAACCCCATAATCCTACCAACAAGTATGACTCTGCAATAGAAAAATATTTTAGGTCTTTTAAAATAAAAAACAAATATCCAACAGCAAAGCAAAGTAAGATCAAATGAGAGCTATGTGTCAGGCTCAGTTATGCTACTTATTGGGTGAAAGGATTGATTTGAGTGTGAAGGCATTTTTTTCTCTAAAACTGTATTAAAAAAATGATGCATCTTCTCTTTATGAGGGTCAAAAGAATAATATAGTCTCTAACCCACAGAGAAGATAAATATTTGCTGAATGAATGTTCCTATGGAGTGGGAACATGAAGAAAAAGCAGGCTTCTGTGGATGCAAGAATCCTAAATTATTTAAATGAAATCTCCTTCCCGAGAGGCCTGAGACTGAGGTGCTGGTTTTCCGGAGAGAAAGCCTCTGTTGTATTTCAGCCCCAAGATGTGATGTGTGTTCCATTTAAGGGAAGGGCCAGTGACCCTGGTTTCCTTGCCAGGACCTTGAGCAACCCAAATGTTGAAAGACATGGAGGAAAAACTAAAAGGAAGTGGATTGATTTAGCATGAGAGAGGAGAAAGCTAAGGGCTATTATAAAACAGCATTCAAAGACCGTAGGAAGGACAAAACTTCTCTTAAAATATATTGAAACCAAAGAGAAAGGGATTTAGGTTAGGCACGAAATAGATTTTTTAAACTGTGGTAAAAAAAACACAACAAAATCAACCATTTGCGTGTACAGTACAGCAGTGTTAATACATGCACATTGTTGTCCAAGTAAAAGGATTTTTTGACAATAAAGTTAGTAAACAGTGTTCGATTTCTCTCTCTCTCTGTTCAGCTCTTTTCAGTTTAATTGGAAGAATATGGGATTTCCTTTTTGAAAATTTAGAAAAATAGCTCACACTCTGAGTTCTGAGGGGCTGGTAGAGATGATCTCATAAGGGTTCCTTCCATTGCAAACTCTATGCAAGGCAGTGAGGTGATCATCCAACCCCAAAGTGGTCACACTGATGAACGTATGCGCGAGCTGCCTGGGACAGTTAGAGACGCATGCTTACGCTGACAACGCACTCTAGTACGAATACAACTTCTGATTCTACATCATTTGATTTCTAAGCTTGGGAGGGTTATAAGTTTGGCTTTAACTTGAAGTCTATAGAATAAGTGCAGCTCAGGACTGCTAGTTTTACCTTGGGTTTATATGCGTTCAACATTGACATCTCTACATTTTGACCTCTGACATGTTTTGGTTGCCTCTGAACAGGTGGTGACGACGACTTCTGGTTATTGCGACAGACACAAATGAAGAAGAAGAGCAAAGCAATGGCCAGGGGGATGGCAACACTGGGCACCAGTATGTACAGGATTTCCATTTTATTCTTCTCCTTGGAATCCTTTGAATCTGGGTGTAGAAATGGAAAAGAGCAAAAGTTATACCAGTTCGAATAACATAGATAACATTACATAGCAGAGCTTTAAAATGATCTCCTATTCTTTAATACGCACAAGTCTTCTGTGAGAAAAAAGAATCCTTGCTTATTATAATCTGTTTCTATCAAACCTTCAATGTAATTTATTAAAGTTGAAAAGTTTAGAGTTCAAATTGCAGAGGGACATTATGAAGACTTCGCATGTGTGTGGGTCACCTCTGTTTAGCAGCAGACCTGCATTTCTCCAACACCTTAAAAGTTAAACGCCACATGGATGGACTGTATACATCCCAGAGTGTTAATGTGGACCGCAGGGGTCTTCTTCCATTGGCTGCCAGCCCATATCAACCACAATGTAGCATTCCAGGAATCGTGCCCTTGTCTTGGTTGGCGTGGACATACAGGGCCAGTCCTGCATCTTCCAGAATCAACATCACCAAAGAATACTGGCCCCAGGGACCACAAAGCCCCTAGCCTGAAAATATGAGGACCAGAAGTCCGGGCTAGCTCCATCCCTGCTGAGCTGTGTAACCCTGAACAAACCATTCACCTCTCTGGGTCTCGCTTCTCATCCACAGAAGTGAAGTATCTGGTTTGGATGGTGTCTACAATTCCCTCTCTCACAGCATCACTGTATAACTTGACACTGTTTTGAAAGCCAAGAATTCTTCTTAAAGAGTTTCATATGAACTCAATAATTATGAGTGGTAACCCTTTGAAGTGTATTTTTGAAATCTGATACATCCACTGTTAGCATTGCTTGGAATATAATATAAAAGAAAATATATATAAAATAATATGTATAGGAGGATACAAGGACACATATTTTTCTTTTTTGGGTTTGAGTCTGACTGTTAAACTCAATTAATGATTGACCTGACTGGTAGGACAAATGCAAGCATTATGGGACAGTAATTAGAAGGGCTGCATAATGATGCGCCCTGATCACCAACAACGTCATCAGCTATCTAGTTTTAAGAAAATCCAAAGTATGAAAAGTCAGACTGACATAAAATTGAGAGTTGATTATTTACTTAAAAGAATTAACTATGCATCCATTCCCTCATCCACCCATTTGCTCAGTCAGTCAATAAACAAAAGTTACTACTGGCAAGCACTCCACTAGGTACTCGGAATACAAAATGAAATACATGTGCTTTGCTCTTAAGGAGTTCGTGATCTGGTAAGGAAAACAGAGACAAGATAATTACAATATGCTATTGGAAATTCTACAAGGGAAGTAGGGATAGAGGGGGTGGAGAGACCCTAAAAGTCCCTTTAAACAGTAAGCTTCCTCAATACATGTAAGTGAGAATATACTATACATAGCTTTTACTTGCACACACTTTCTTTGGGAAACTGCTGTTCAGTGAGATATGGCAGTAATTAGTCACATTTTCCATAGAAACAGACTCAACATGAGAAGTTAGGAAGGGGAACTAAAACCTGTCATCTGTGGGTTAACCCTCAGAGGAGCTGGGGGAAGGGTGAAATCTGCTTACTGAACATAATAAAAATTATAGTTTTAATATTTATTGAGTGTTTTCTATCAGCAGAAAATCATGTTAGCTGTTATTATTAATATGGGCCATGTATTGTTCCAAGCACTTTTCATAACTCATTCATTTTATTCTCACCACCAACCCCATGGCATAGGCACCATCCTCATCCTTGCTTTTACAGATGAGGAAGCTGAGGGGCAAGGTGATTAATTTACTTGCCCAAGGACACGTAGCCAGCAATTCAACAGCTCGGTTTCCTCTCCAGTTGGTCTTGCTTCACACCTCCTGCTCCAGTACTACACTAGACTGCCTGTCATCTGAGAGTGGCTGTTGTTTTGCACCTATTTTCCTGGGGTAGGTTTTCTCTTGTTTCATGGAAGTAGGAAGGAAGGAGGCCTGAAAGGTGAAGCTTTGCCAGGTATGATGCTTTTGAACTCTCCACTTGTACACTGTGGCAGGTGAGCATAAACCCAGGTATCTCTGAAGGTTGTTCTAATCATACTAGTCATTGGGAACTGGGTTTTGGATGTTGTAGTAACACCTATGTCTGTATGTTTGTGGGTGGGTGGACAGACTGAGGGAAAGGAATGGCTATATCTCTTTATCTATCTATCCATCCACTTTACACAACAAAGGAGATTATGTTTTAGAGTGAGAAATCTCTGAAAACGGACTTTTTCATTATCTGTGTAAACTTGAGTAGGCACGTGGCTTCTCTGAGCAAACTCATCTGTAAAATAGGTCTATTTCAGAAAACTGTTATAAATCAGAAGTGAAGAAACATGGAAAGTATTTATTCTAGTACCTGTTACAGTTCAATCACATAATGTTTACCCTCCACCTTTAGAGTAGAAAGATTCAGGGAATAAAAGCTGTGGGCTGGAAATTCTAAGTAACAGTAAGCCAGAAATCTCTCTCTAACCTCAATTATTCAAGGGGGATAATACCTGCTCTGCCAACCTTATTTAGTTCATATGAGAGAGGATAGTCAGCAAAGAGTCTGGGAAAACTGAAAACTGCTGAGTAGTTATTCAATGCTGTTATTATTATTATTTGGAAAAGGAAATGGCAACCCACTCCATTATTCTTGCCTGGAAAATCCCATGGACAGAGGAGCCTGGTGAGCTACATGGAGTCACAAAGAGTTGGACGTGACTTGAGCGACTAACACTTTTATTATTATTACTAATTTTTTTTGGAGTATAATTTGCCTTACAATTTTTTGTTAATTTCTGCTGTAAAGCAATGGAACAGGATAGAAAGTCCAGAGATAAAACCATTGCATCTATGATTATTATTAACATTATAAAACACTTTCAAGTTTCTCAGGCCCCCTGGAGGGGAAGTGCCTCTTGTTATTCTTGGATTTTCAGTGAAATAATTTTGAGGGTAAGATTACAAAAGGAATGAGTTTAATTTAGCACGAATGTAAAGCTAGTCATTTTTCTGGCCACATTTTTAGCAACAAGAGAAACTAGGGCCCTCACCTGTCTGGCAAACAAAGGAGTCTATTCTGTACTCACTCCATATCAGATTATTCATGGAACGCCTTTGACTGTAAACGGGAGGTCTGGGACAAATCCCCGTGTAGGTCTGCCGGAGAACAAACTTCAAGAAGCTAAATCCTTTAAAAATTGTCAAACTTGGCTCCCTCTGATTACACTGAGGATATGCAAACAAGGACAGTGTCTTCTTGCCAAGTGAAATAATCAAGCAGAACACTACGTGGTCATGTTGGAAGTGACAGAAAACAAATTCAGGCCCATTGTAAGTCTTACTGACTACACGCTTCCTTTCCCACAGGGCTCTCTGCACTTGGCCAGAAGGGGAGTCACCGTCTGGCTCAAAAAACTTCATATAAAAACATTCCACAGAACAACTAACCTTACTCATGGAAAATTAGAAAACTAATGTTTGCCCAACTTCTTTCTAATGCCCTAGCATTTTTATTTCTCATTTTAACCCCACAGTTTGGATTATCTTGTTTTCTATTTTTTTTTAAGTCTTTCTTGAACTTGTTACACTATTGCTTCTGTAATGTTTTGGCTTCTTGGCGAGAGGCATGTGGGATCTTAGCTCCCCGACCAGGGGTCGAATCTGAATTCCTCACATTGGAAGGCAAAGTCCTAACCACTGCACCAACAGGGCAGTCCAGGTTATCTTGATTTTACATACAGGGAAACCGAGGCTGAGAAAGGATAAATTCGCCAAAGCTTGAACTGTGGTGTTGGAGTAGACGCTTGAGAGTCTTGATCTGCAAGATCAAACCAGTCGATCCTAAAGGAAATCAACTCTGAATATTCATTGGAAGGACTGATGCTGTAGTGGAAGCTCCAATACTTTGGCCACCTGATGTGAAGAGCTGACTCATTAGAAAAGACCCTGATGCTGGGCAAGATTGAAGGCAGGAGGAGAAGGGGATGACAGAGGACAAGATGGTTGGATGGCATCACTGACTCAATGGACATGAGTTTGAACAAGCTCTGGGAGATGATGAAGGACAGGGAGGCCTGGCGTGCTACAGTCCATGGGGTTGCAAAGAGTTGGACACCACTGAGCGACTGAACAACCCCAAAGGAAGTGGTACAGTCAGGGTTGGAATGTAGGTCTGTCTGTCTTCGATGCCTCTGTGCTTTTTAAATTATACGACTAATAAAAATTAAAATACTATATGGAATTGTTTTTCATCATTCTTGTTAAGATTCCAAGATTCCTTCTAAATAAGGACTAATATCTAGTGGGAGTTACACTATTAAAAAGAATCACATAAGAGCAATGGACATTATTCTTACTACTCATTTTAAAGGGTAATAGACACCTCTCAGGCACTGCAAAGAAAACTGCCTGAAAATTAGAAAGGGGAAGATTTTTAAAACTTCAGAATAACTGTTTAAAAGTTAAATGCACATATTAGTTACATCAAGTTAAATACTTGCGAATTTTGAAACCAACAATTTAGCCTGGACCACATGATTCATTTTCTTTTAAAAATCAACAGTTTGGTATCACAGTTCACATCTGACATTCCTATTTTATTTTTACAATGATATTCAATACTTTTGATTAGTAATTAAATATAATGGAGAAAATACTTCTTTTTTCTCTTGGGGCTTACAGCAAGGTAAACACGATTTCTCATTCAAGAGGTACTTTTATGAAGTGAAACATCATCTGGGATATTACTTTTGAGTTAAAAAAAAGAAAGTACTCAGATCTTAAATCTGGCAAAGGTGGGAAGAAGTCTTACAGAACCTTAGAATTCAAAGGAAATTAAACAAGTTGAATTATGATCTTGTCTGAAAAAATTTTAAAAACCATAGAAAACAAACAGAGGTACCACCATTTATTATTTGAAAACTACAAAATAAGTGGGCCTGTGGCAGATGGGGGCCTGCACTGGTGATATTTAAGCATGTACCTGGAAACTGAAGGAGGAAAGGTGGCAAATAGGCCTTCAGTTGGCACATTGGGCCCAGCCACTCGCTCTCTTGACTTAATGATAGAAATACTAAGGAGATGATCTATTGCTTTATGTATTCTCAAATGAATTCTTTAAAAGACTCTGAATAGCCCATATACAGTGATTAACATTTTTCTCCTTGGAGAATGTTTTAACCACATTAAGTTAGGGGCTGTAACTCATTTGTGAGTACTTGAGAAAAACCTTAGTAACTGGAATCCACACAAGTTCACTAACAGTTTCTCTAAATCTTGGGGCCTACATTTTCTACAAAAGGAAAGAGTTGGGCTAATCTTTAAAAATTTTTTTCTTAAAAATCATGGTTAAAAAGAAACATGTAAGAAAATTTACCATCCTAACCATTTGGAAGTGTACATTTCAATAGTGTGAAGTATATTCATACTCTTGTACAGATCTCCAGAATTTTTTCATTTTGCAAAACAGAAACTCTGTACTCACTGAAAAACCGTTCTCCATTTCCCCTCCCACCAGACCTTGGCAGCCATTATTCTACCCTTTGTCTCTAGGAACTGGACTACTTTAGATATTTCATGTAAGTAGAGTCATACGGTATCTGTCCTTCGGTTTGCTTGTTTTACTCAGAATAACGTCCTCAAGGTTTAACCATGTTGTTGCATGTGACAAGACTTTCTTCTTTCTCAAGGCTGAACCATGCTCCATCGTATGCAAGTACCACATTAAAAACATTTTTTTTTACCCATTCATCTACTGGTTGGCACTGACTTGCTTTCTGCTTTTAGGTATTGTGAATAATGCTGCAATGAACATGGGTGTGTAAATATCTTTTTGAGATCTTGCTTTCCGTTCTTTCGGATGTATACTCAAAGTGGGATTGCTGGGTCATATGGTTATTCTATTTTTAACTTTCTGAGGGACATCCATATGTTTTCTATAGTCGCTACTACAATATTTTTGCCTTTCTACCTACAGTGCAAAATGGTCCTAATTTCTCAACATCTTTGCTAATATTTGCTATATTCTATGGGCTTCCCTGGTGGTTTTTTTTTTTTTTTGATAGTGGCCATCTTAATGGACATGAGGTGAAATATCATTGTAGTTTTGATTTGCATTTTTAAATTTTAATTACTAAGTAGATTGGGAAAGACTGGAGATTTCTTCAAGAAAATTAGAGATACCAAGGGAATATTTCATGCAAAGATGGGCTCGATAAAGGACAGAAATGGTAGGGACCTAACAGAAGCAGAAGATATTATGAAGAGGTGGCAAGAATACACAGAAGAACTGTACAAAAAAGATCTTCAAGATCAAGATAATCATGATTACTCACCTAGAGCCAGACATCCTGGAATGTGAAGTCAGGCCAGACATCCTGGAATGTGAAGTCAGGTGGGCCTTAGAAAGCACCACTACGAACAAAGCTAGTGGAGGTGATGGAATTCCAGTTGAGCTATTTCAAATCCTGAAAGATGATGCTGTGAAAGTGCTGCACTCTATATGCCAGCAAATTTGGAAAACTCAGCAGTGGCCACAGGACTGGAAAAGGTCAGTTTTCATTCCAATCCCAAAGAAAGGCAATGCCAAAGAATGTTCAAACTACTGCACAATTGCACTCATCTCACATGCTAGCAAAGTAATGCTCAAAATTCTCCAAGCCAGGCTTCAGCAATATGTGAACTGTAAACTTCCAGATGTTCAAGCTGGTTTTAGAAAAGGCAGAGGAACCAGAGATCAAATTGCAAACATCCGCTGGATCATTGAAAACGCAAGAGAGTTCCTTAAAAAAACATCTATTTCTGCTTTATTGATATGCCAAAGCCTTTGATTGTGTGGATTACAATAAACTGTGGAAAATTCTGGAAGAGATGGGAATACCAGACCACCTGTCCTGCCTCTTGAGAAACTTTTATGCAGGTCAGGAAGCAACAGTTAGAACTGGACATGGAACAACAGACTGGTTCCAAACAGGACAGGAGTCCATCAAGGCTGTATATTGTCACCCTGCTCATTTAACTTCTATGCAGAGTACATCATGAGAAACTCTGGACTGGAAGAAGCACAAGCTGGAATCAAGATTGCAGGGAGAAATATCAATAATCTCATTTATGCAGATGACACCACCCTTATGGCAGAAAGTGAAGAGGAGCTAAAAAGCCTCTTGATGAACGTGAAAGAGGGGAGTGAAAAAGTTAGCTTAAAGCTCAACATTCCATGGCATCTGATCCCATCACTTCATGGGAAATAGATGGGGAAACCATGGAAACAGTGTCAGACTTTGTTTCTTTGAGCTCCAAAATCACTGCAGATGGTGATTGCAGCCATGAAATTGAAAGGCGGTTACTCCTTGGAAGAAAAGTTATGACCAACCTAGATAGCAGTTTAAAAATCAGAGACATTACTTTGCCAACAAAGGTTCGTCTAGTCAAGGCTATGGTTTTTCCAGTAGTCATGTATGGATGTGAGAGTTGGAAAGAAAGCTGAGTGCTGAAGAACTGATGCTTTTGAACTGTGGTGTTGGAGAAGACTCTTGAGAGTCCCTTGGACTGCCAGGAGATCCAACCAGTCCATTCTAAAGGAGATCAGTCCTGGGTGTTCATTGGAAGGATTGATGCTGAAGCTGGAACTCCAATACTTTGGACACCTCATGAGAAGAGTTGACTCATTGGAAAAGACTCTGATGCTGGGAGAGATTGTGGGCAGGAGGAGAAGGGGATGACAGAGGATGAGATGGCTGGATGGCATCACGGACTCGATGGACATGAGTTTGAGTAAACTCCAGGAGTTGGTGATGGACAGGGAGGCCTGGCGTGCTGCAATTCATGGGGTTGCACAGAGTCGGACACGACTGAGCGACTGAGCTGACTGACTGAGCATATTCTTATAATGCTTGTTTTCCATTTGTATATCATCTTTGGAGGAATGTTTAAGTCCTTTGCTAACTTTTTAGTTGAGCTAATCTTTAAGGTATATGCTCTTTGGATCAAAGGGGAAAAAAAACCGAATGAAGGATGCAATAAAAGTCCTAAAATTTCAATAAGAGATCACACCAGATGTTAAAAACTAGTTCTGGTACAGACACTTGTTCCTTACTAGCTTTTTATTTTCCCCCAATTTAAAGTAGTGGCTCACATTTAAGAAGAAAAAAAAAAAAGATTAAGAAAAAAAGATTCCAAAATCCAATAGATTCTATAACATTGAATTTCTTTCATCTTTGATAGGATTATTTTGGAGTGATAGGGCAAACATGTCTAAACTTTAGCAGAACATTTAATCAAGTGATTCATGATATCCTTATGGACAAAAGATAGAGGACTAGACAATAATATCAATAGATGGATTTGTACTTCATCACATGGCTATACTCTAATAGAGTATACAGCAAACAACATTAAATTACAGAAGGCTATCTTTGAGAGGACCTGCCTGTTCAATACTGTCATCAATTACTTGATGATGACATGTTTATCAAACTTGAAATGGCCTGAATCTAAGAAAGATAATTAGTTGACTACAGAAATAAAATTTTAAAGGATCATACATAACAGGTTAGAATAATGACCCTCAAACCAACAATGGAAATTTTATAATATCTTGGAGTTAGGTTAAAGCCCTGCTTAGAGAAGTCCATGATTCAACAGATCTACTAAATAATTTTTGATATAACCAAACTAAAAACAAACAAACAAAAGAAGACTCATAAGTTTTAGTGAAGACTTGAAGGCTCAGTTGGATCTAGCAAAAGCATGATGAAATTTCTGAAAAACATTTCATAGCCGGCACTTATAGCAATGAAACACCCTTCATTGGCAGTACTGAGTCATGGTCAAGAATCATGATCCTCTTCTGGTCTGTTCTGGTTAAAAGACATCAAAAATGGTTTCAATTCTAAGAGTCATGTTTTTTAAGAAGGATTCTGGAGGAGCAAGAAACACTCAGAGAGGAGGATCGGTAAGGAAAGGTGGGAGGAGCTATATGCTCTTTGGTTCAAAGGAGAAAAAAACTGAATGAAGGATGCAATAAAGTCTCAAAATTTCAATAAAAGATGAAACCAGATGTTAAAAACCAGTTCTAGTACACGCACTTGTTCCTTAATACCTTTTTATTTCCCCCCAATTTAAAGTAGTGGCTCACATTTAAGGAAAAACAACAAAAATCAGGAGATTTCACATACAAGTTTTAGCTTCTGGCAGACAAAGGCAGATTTGAACAGAGGGAACCAGCACATAACTTTGGTTAGAGAGATCACCTTGTCTCTGCAGGTCTCTGGCATGGCAGAGATTGTTCAATTTCTATATTCCTTTAAGATGCTCTGATTTTATAAACAGAGTTGACATACCTTACTTAGACTCCCACTGAACTTTAGACTCTCTTACAAAGGAACTGATTTAAAGCCAGTGATGAATACTTCCCCTAAGTGTCCCCAGTTCACCGGATCTAGTCTTAGTCATTTTCTATCCAGCTCTATGCTGAGGCTGATTTCTATGCCCAGGATTAAGGGGACTCTGGCTTCCAGTTAGGTCCAGCTCTTGGGAGGCATTAGCATGATAAAAAGAACCCCAGGGCAAGAAGAGAGTACGGTTGGTGTGTTTGTTCCTCTGGCTCCCTTCTTGCTGGGTTGCAGAGGCCTGCCTGCCTGCCTCTACCAAAAGCCACAGCACACGCTGGACAGCCCTCTCTTCAGCCTGTACTCTATGGGGAGGGGTAATCAACTCTTATCGACTCTCCAGGCCTAGAATGGTATTGCTTCACTCCTGTTCGCCGCCAGGTCCTGCACCTTATTGGTTTACCCTAATCCTGCCAACACCTTTAAAAACCATATCTTTATAAAATTCTCCTTAGTGTGTTTGCTTGTGCTTTTTGTTTCCTGCCAGAATCTTGACTGATGTAAAGCCAGTAACAACAATCACCATGGTGTTACAGCAGAGTCTGTCACTCAAAGTTCAAAATGACAAGGAGCACTTCCTGTCGGCATGGGGGTGGGCCCAAAGAGCTAAGGGCCTCCAAAAGCTTATTGCTAGAGTAGCTGACACACTAGGTAAGTGACTCAATATATACTGGGGACAATAAGATTTTAAAAATCCTTTTAGAGAAAATTATTTTATATTGAAACATGTTTGTGAAACATGACTCAGTTATAAGTTTTTGGTAACTATTGTTCTTTACTTTGCTGAAAATATACAAAGACTGGAGACCAAGGTACATCTTAAAAATCTCTGGAGCACAAAAATAACTCTTCCGGAAAACTTCAAACTATACAAAGCAGTGCTCTATTCCTTCCTCTGCTCCCCCTCCCCAACATCCAATCCACTGTAATGTTCAATTTTAGTTTCAAGAAATGGCTGAAAGACAAATTGCCTTACAACAGGTCTTCTATGAAATATGGGAGAAGGCTGCTGACAGAGTGAGTTAAAAACTGCAGTGTTCGCAATCTGGAAAACATCTGCCTTGCCCCAAACTGTAAACCACCACGGTGGAGAAAATGGTTTGTGACAAAGCAGAACCCAGGGTGGGTGTTTGTAAGGTTATGGGACAAGTCAGGGCTATTCAGGCACAGAACTGGGCAACGTGCCCTTTGGCAAACTGGTGCAAGCCAAGGACTTAAAAGGAAACACAAAAGCAACAGGCCAGGTATGAAAACTCCATATGGAGCCAAATGGCTCACTACTTTTCTTATCAATGGGTACTCTTTGGTGAAGTTGGTTTAAGAGTAAAAACCATACCACTGTTTGGAACCTCTGGTTCTTTGGTGGATGAAGAAACCTTTATTTATCAGTGATTCAAACATGCTGGCCTGGCTAGTAGAAGAATCAAGACTCATCCCGGTGGAAATAAAGGGCTGTTGCTGTTACTGTTGTTAAGTCGCTTCAGTCGTGTCTGACTCTGTACGACCCCACAGACGGCTGCCCACCAGGCTTCCCCATCCCTGATATCCTCCAGGCAAGAATACTGGAGTGGGTTGCCATTTCCTTCTCCAAATAAAGGGCTAAGATTTGAATATGAAAACATGAATGTAATCAAGGTTCTGCCTCCTCACCACAATTCAAAAAAAGAAACAAATAGGGGGTCTTAATTAGTTGGGAAGACAGAAAATGTGGACCAAGGGAAATGGCCAGATCAATGCAAAAGGAGGTCCCAGAGAAATAGACATTTTTCACAGTTTCCCTCTCAGAGCTGCATAAAACAGCAATGATAAGGGCTACAGTGAAACTGTGAGTTGGGAGGTGTGCCTAGGTGCCAGTTGGAAAGAACATAGGCAAATGTTTCTTTTTCGACTTCGTTTCCACCCAGTCCATAGTATTTGGCTTGGAAGGTGGCCACAGGGACTAGAGGTGAAAACGTAGCAAATGAAGGTTTGCAGGCAGGATCTCAGGGAAGATGGCCAACTCTGAGGACTGGGAACCCAGGGCTGCCAGGAAGGGAGGAGACTTAGGACTTAACGGGAAAGGGGCAAATGATGTGAGGCCTGGGTGGAGCTGCCAGGGGAACTAGGCCTTGTCAGGCCGAGGCTAAGAACGCCCTGAACACCCTGGTCTCAGAGTAGAGGTCTTATTGCTGGGGGCTCCATTCCTGCATCTGCGCAGCTTCAAGTAAGAAAATCAAAGACGTAGAGAGGGACCTCCCTGGTGACTTGGTGGATAAATCCACCTGCCAGTGCAGGGGATATGGGTTAAATCCCTAGTCCAGGAAGATTTCACACGCCAGAGAGCAACTAAGTCTGTGTGCCACAACTACTGAAGCCCGTATATCTAGAGACTGTTATCAGCAACAAGAGAAGCCAGCGCAACGAGAAGCCTGCGCACCGGAACTCGAGAGCAGCCCCCAGCTCGCCGCAGTTAGAGGAGAGGAAAGCCCGCACATTAACAGAGATCCTGCAGGGACAAAAACAGACAAACAGACCAAGATTAAGAAAAAAGATGACCTAGGGAGCTCATAAGGATCAAAGGGAAAAGGAAAACGATAAAGGAATGCTTATTCTTCTGAATAAGGTAGAATTTGTTCTTTAAGCAGCAGCCCCAGCAGCAGCAGCATGGTGCACACAGGCTGGACCTTGAATCCTGTGGACCCAATCTTATCTTTAGTAAAAACAACATTGTCTCAGCTTCTCCATCAGTAAAACGGGGGAGATACCTTTAACCTCATGGTTATTGTGAGGGTTAACTCGACACATTTTATTGAGCATCCGCTAAGTCATAGGCCAGATGCTATTGTACAGAACTTCATACAGTGTTCAACCAATAGCAAATATTAGCACACACAGAAAAGCGCGTTACAGCACACAGGAACACTGGGAACTATAGTGTTTAAAGCGATTTGTATTTTCCCCCTCTGATTCTCCTACTAGATTGTAGGCTACAGGAGGGCACGGCTTGTTCATAAAATCTAAAGCACAGTAGAGGTTCAATACATATACACTGGTTTCAGTAAATGAATGAATAAATAATAGCTGTTCTAATTGCTGGATATCTGGGATAGGAAAGAAAAGACAGGAAAGATGAGCACTCAAGTCTGGCTCAGACTTCTTTTGTTCTTTCCCCTTCCCCAGGCACTGCCTGGGCTCATGCACACAGCCCTAGCTAAGCCAATTCCCAGAATTCACAGCAGACATATTTGGTTGTGTTTAATTTTATGTTCTGTCTTAGAGTAAAAGTTCACAGATAAAACGATCTGGGGCACACTGTTCTCAAATGCCTTTATTCTAGAAACTATAACAAATGCTCACATTCTGCATTTAATTAGGTCTATACTTCTTTCAGCCTTACTTAGTTGAAATGAAAACAAAAGATATCAGTAGGAAAATGAGAAACCCCATGGAGATTTTGAAACCTCTTTAACTTTGACTTAACTAAAGAATGCAGGAACATTCCCATGAGATTCCATCCCTTGGAGAAGAAGGAGGAAAACGACTCATTGCAAATATGCCCCACAAGCTTACACCTCATTATAAGATACAAAGTTATTCTCCATATCTCTATCACCAATCTATCAATCTATCTATCCATCCATCTATCCACCTACCTATTTATATACACGGACACACACATACATAAATCATAGAATTTACAACACAGGCTATAGCTTTGAATCTTGGGTCCACTTCTTATTAATCGTGTGGCCTTGGACAAGTTATTTAACTTCTCTAAGTCTCATTTTTCTCTTCTTGGGTAAAATAAAACCCAGCTCATACAGTTATAGAGCTACTATACATGAGATAATGAATTAAAAAATAAAACCCTTCACATAGTGGCTCTTTGTAAACAATCAATAAATGGTAACTGCTGTTTAATACTGTTATTCTGTAGTTTATATAATTTATACAGTATATACAATATACTATATTCTATAGTCTAAATTGTGTAATTCTGATTCAGTCTCAGAGTTTCCCAAACCTGGCACTACTGGCGTTTTGGGCTGGATAATGCTTTGTGTGCGCTGTTCTGTGCATTCTGGGGTGTTCAGCAGAATCCCTGGCCTCTGCACAATAGAAGCTAGTAGCATTCCCCCAGGCTTCCCTAGTGACTCAATGTCAAAGAATCTGCCTGCCAATGCAGGAGGCACAGGTTCGATCCCTGGGTCAGGAAGATCCCCTGGAGAAGGAAATGGCGACCCACTCTAGTATTCTAGGCTGGGAAATCCCATGGACAGAGGAGCCTGGTGGGCAACATACAGTCCATGGGGTCACAAAGAGTCAGACACAATTTAGTGACCAAACAGCAACGACAAAGCTTTCCCCAGCCCCACTCAGTTGTGATGACCAAAGTATCTCCAGACATTGCTAAATGTTCCCTGGAAGGCAAAACTTCCCCTGTCTGAGCACCACTGGCAGAGAACAAAGAGTGAGCGGCCCCAGAGCCAGGAGACCTGCTTTCTATTAACTCATTTGTGTTCGTGGGTAAGTCCTACCACTTCCCTAGACCTTGGCTGTCTCATATGTTAAAATAGGGCAGGAAATTCCTGCTTTATCTTTCATGATTTTTCTAAGGATGAAATGAGAAAAAAAGCAAATGCTCTAGAGAAATGTTATAAAAGTAGGATTCTGTATGATTACTTTGTTAGAGGTGGGCTATTGAGGGGCAATTACAAGAAGCCTCATCTTGGAACAACAGCTGATGCCGACCTACTCTCTTTCGTAATTCATACCCTAGGGAGCCGTAGCCTCTCAGCAGCTGTTTATTGATCACATGTCAAGGATTCCCTGTTCCTTTAATGGATGTATTTGTGGCTTGGCCTGAAGAATTCAAAAGGAACTGTTTTCTTTCAAAATGAAATGAAAATGTTCTTTTAAAAAATTATTATTATAAGTGGTGAAAACTGGCTTGTCATCTGTAGATTTACCTGTCATCTAAATTTCTCTCTCACGTGACTAGAATTAACCAGTCCTCAGAATTCTGTAGATTGATATTCAGAAAGAAATATCTTAGGGTTTCCAATATCACTGAACTGATTAATACTATAGTAATATACTGAGAAGCACTGTGATGGATTTTTCATTAGCAAGGGAATGTGTGTTGATGTCATATCATGTTATGGGAATCAGTGTACTGAAATCCAGAGAGCCTATGGTCATCCTTTTATTTATTTCTGAAAGATCTTTAAATGGAAAATAGCAGAGTGTCTGGGAAAAGAGCAAGAACTTGGAGTTTGTTCGGAGCTATATGCAGATAGACAAGGGTTTGGTCCAGTGCTATGAGTTATCTCATTTAGACATAAACCTTGGTAGGATGTGTTAATNTGGTCATCCTTTTATTTATTTCTGAAAGATCTTTAAATGGAAAATAGCAGAGTGTCTGGGAAAAGAGCAAGAACTTGGAGTTTGTTCGGAGCTATATGCAGATAGACAAGGGTTTGGTCCAGTGCTATGAGTTATCTCATTTAGACATAAACCTTGGTAGGATGTGTTAATAACATCTGTCCCACAGTGTGGTGATACGTTTTAAATGGAGATGAAGATGCAGCACGAAGCGCCGTGCAGGCACCTGGTAGGTGACACAGGTGGTCTTTCTCTGTCTGTCTAAGGTCTGAAAAGACTGCTCAAGGGCTTCTTTCATCCCTTAGAGACTGTCTTTGGTCTGATTGCCTAAAGAATGCTGCTGAAATGAAAATCAATACTTTCTAGGTATGAAGTCTTGACTTAAACTAATTGTAATAAAGCTTGAACCCAGTTACCAACAAATCTTCCAGCTCATGAGTAAATTATCTCCCTATGTCTTTTTTATTTTTAAAAACTGTATTCCAGTATAGTTGATTTATACTGTTGTGTTAATTTCTGCTGAGAGAAAGGGGCTCAGTTAATACATGTGTCTCTTCTTTTCATTGGATACCGAACATAGTAACCTGTGCTATACAGTAGGACTTTGCTGTTTATGCAGCCAATATATACTGGTTTGCATCCACTAATCCCAAACTCCCAATCCTTACCCCCTATCTCCCTCTCCCCCTTGGCTACCACATATCCGTTGCCTATGTCTGTGTAGTTCCCTACATCAGATGAGGATTGCAGTTGGAAATTCTGGGTCAAAAGTCACCCACAGGGCAATGGTGTTCACCTGAAGTCAAGTGAACAATGCATTTTTTTCCCTTAAAATAATTCATTTGGTTTCCTTAAGGACACAGATCAGTCTCCTAAGACAGCACAGTGGAGCAGCAGGAAGATGAGGCAGACAGACTCGTGGGCTAACTCTGTTGTTGTCTGAGCCTCAGTTTCATCATGAGCAGTATGTGCTGTGCTCAGTCACTCAATCGTGTCTGACTCTTTGTGACCCTATGGACTATAGACCGCCAGGCTCCTTTGTCCATGGGGATTCTCCAGGCAAGAATACAGGAGTGGGTCGCCATGCCCTCCTCCAGGGGATCTTCCCAACCCAGGGATCGAACCCAGGTCTCCCCCCATTGCAGGCGGATTCTTTACCATCTGAGCCACCAGGGAAGGGTTAATAATACCTGTCTCTGTCTCAGGGAGATGGTGAGTATAAATAAAGCCTTGGAAACCTCAAGAATGATGCCTGGCACATGGGACGTGCTCAGTAACTGTTGCTATTATCTCTGGCTCTCTGGCAGATTTTCACACCTACCTGATGTAAGAGAAGGGATGGGGCAATGAAGTAAGTGATTATAACTCGCCTTTTCATGTTGAATATAGCATGTGGGAAAACCACAAATTTTAAGTGCTCATCATTTAACAAACACAGAATAATTTTCTTTGAAGTTTCCAACGGTGGCTCTGGAAGAGTTAATGTCCTAATTTGTTCTTTATGCTGCATATGAAGGCATTTTAAAGCCTAGTGACATAAAAAAGGTCTGGTTACCTCTTTTTCAAACCAAGCATGTTGAACCATCCCTAAAACCATTTTCCAAGGGAAGACGATATGGCGTAACAGATAACATGTAAGAATGAAACTGTAGTATAATAGTTTCCCCAATTTTCATCACTGAGAATTCTTTCAACATTTTTGCTACTTTTCCCTAATGATCTCTGTAGTATATTTCAGCTTCCTGTTCTTTGTTTCACAGCATTTGTGCTAACTTCTACTGTATTGCACACACTGTATTGCGACTGTAATATGAATCACATTTTTTCCTTTTTCAACCTCCCTACTCCACAACAGGCTCAACCAGTATCTGCTGAGAACAAGCATTTCTCTGTATGTGTAGTGAGGACACGGGTGCAGTCTCTTCAGTCGTGTCTGACTCTTTGAGACCCCACGGGCTGTAGCCCGCCAGGCTCCTCTGACCAAGGGATTCTCCAGGCAGGAATACTGGAGTAGGCTGCCATGCCCTCCTCCAGGGGATCTTCCCAACCCAGGGATAGAACCTGTATCTCTTCTGCCTCTTGCACTGGCAAGGGGGTTCTTTATTACTAAAGCCATCTGGGAAGCCTCCGATATGTGTATGCATGCGGGCTCCGTCGCTGCAGTCGTGTCTGACTCTTTGTGACTCTATGGACTGTAGTCCACCAGGCTCCTCTGTCCATGGGACTCTCCAGGCAAGCATGCTGGAGTGGGTTGCCATGCCCTCCTCCAGGGGATCTTCTCTACTCAAGGATCAAACCCAGGTCTCCTGCATTGCAGGCAGATTCATTACCGCTGAGCTACTGGGGAAGCCCTCTATATATGTATATTACATACTAATTACAATTAGTTCCTCTTTATATATATATACTGACTACATAAAAATTACACAAGAAAATATTTATTAAACATTTACTATCTTCCAGATATCATAGAGTTTTTCAGTTAACAACTTACTTATTCTCTTAAGAAACCCTTAATGTAAATCATTATTTCTGTTTTACGGGAGTGGCTTTCCTACGACATCCTGATGTTCCCCCTATGCCTGGGAAACTCAAGTGATGTTATTTATGAGAACTATAATCAGGAAGACAAATCATTAAAAAATCATCTGAAACTCCCAGTATCACCAACATTTTCATTCTCTTTCTCTTACTCTCCAAACATATTCTAGAAAAAGGAACAAACTGATTCAGAAATTTCATTTTCTTCCTATACTTCTGCAGTATAAAAGGATGAGGCAAAGGACACAGTTTATCCACAGGTTGCCCTGGATCCCTGAGTTCTGGCTATAGATTCATTCTCTCCTGTGGGTTTTCTCAAGGACACAGAAAAAACGGTTCTCTTTCTGCTTCCAATACACCTGTTGTGCTAAAAAAGGTACACTTGGACATGGACCATGGTGGGTAACATCTCACTTCATGAATGATTGTGATAAGCTGCTTCTCCTGTACTTCCAGAGAGATGGTGCTTGTTATACCCACTAATACAACGGCAGCAGGAATACAAGCAGTTTCCTCCTTGAGAGTGTGCTTTGGTACCCAAAAAGGTATTTTCTGCTCAGACAGCAAAATTTATCTATCCTAGAAACAGAGTTAGAGATCAAACAAACATTATCAACCTCCTTTGACCCCTTATATGATTCTCCTAAGGGAAGGGGCATAGAGCTGGGATCTTTCAAAGCAGGGGTCCCCAATCTCTGGGATCTAATGCCTGATGCTCTGAGGAGAAGCTGATGTAATAAGAATAGAAATAAAGTGCACAATAAATGTAAGGTCCTTGAATCATCCCCAAACCATCCCCCCATCTCCTGAACCGTGGAAAAACTGTCTTCCACAAAACTGGTCCCTGGTGCCAAAAAGGTTGGGGACCACTGTTTCAAAGTGACTGAAGCCATGAAAGGCAGTGATAGTATTTACCACATGCTGGGATGTCGCAGAGGTCAAACTTATAGTTTTCATCCAAGGTGAAGCACCAGGGCGCTCCTTTCTGATTCCCCGGGTTGCGGCAGTAGGAGTGCCCTCCGTTCAGCTCTGGGAAGCGGAGGGCCGTGAAGGAGTGCGTGTGCGGATACTGGGAATTCCAGGGCTGGCACTGGCGGCCCGATTTGGTCACACTGACGGTGCCCCGGTAGTCCACGCCCGTGCTGTTATAGCACTTGTGATCTGAAATATGAGAGAAGAGCCCAAACCGTGAGAAACAGAGGCAGTGCTGGCGCTCCTGGCCAGCAGCTTCTGGAGGGAAGACGTGCAGTTACCCCCACGGGCGAGGCGGCCCTGATGGTCGGGGCCACGTGGCAGTCTCCTGCATGCCGGGCTGGGACACAGAGCAGACCTTGGTGACGCTGCTGGGAGCATTTAGAGCTCGTGCTTGAGGAAGGAAACCAGTCTCCACAATTATTCTTGATATGGAACACAGAAAAATCAGAACTGGGGCAGGATCTGGGGGCCCAGGAGCAATCGCCTAGCGAATGGTGCAGGGACTGCTCTTTCCATTTCTGCTTGGTGAAGTGCAGGCACCTGGTAGGTGACACAGGTGGTCTTTCTCTGTCTGTCTAAGGTCTGAAAAGACTGCTCAAGGGCTTCTTTCATCCCTTAGAGACTGTCTTTGGTCTGATTGCCTAAAGAATGCTGCTGAAATGAAAATCAATACTTTCTAGGTATGAAGTCTTGACTTAAACTAATTGTAATAAAGCTTGAACCCAGTTACCAACAAATCTTCCAGCTCATGAGTAAATTATCTCCCTATGTCTTTTTTATTTTTAAAAACTGTATTCCAGTATAGTTGATTTATACTGTTGTGTTAATTTCTGCTGAGAGAAAGGGGCTCAGTTAATACATGTGTCTCTTCTTTTCATTGGATACCGAACATAGTAACCTGTGCTATACAGTAGGACTTTGCTGTTTATGCAGCCAATATATACTGGTTTGCATCCACTAATCCCAAACTCCCAATCCTTACCCCCTATCTCCCTCTCCCCCTTGGCTACCACATATCCGTTGCCTATGTCTGTGTAGTTCCCTACATCAGATGAGGATTGCAGTTGGAAATTCTGGGTCAAAAGTCACCCACAGGGCAATGGTGTTCACCTGAAGTCAAGTGAACAATGCATTTTTTTCCCTTAAAATAATTCATTTGGTTTCCTTAAGGACACAGATCAGTCTCCTAAGACAGCACAGTGGAGCAGCAGGAAGATGAGTCAGACAGACTCGTGGGCTAACTCTGTTGTTGTCTGAGCCTCAGTTTCATCATGAGCAGTATGTGCTGTGCTCAGTCACTCAATCGTGTCTGACTCTTTGTGACCCTATGGACTATAGACCGCCAGGCTCCTTTGTCCATGGGGATTCTCCAGGCAAGAATACAGGAGTGGGTCGCCATGCCCTCCTCCAGGGGATCTTCCCAACCCAGGGATCGAACCCAGGTCTCCCCCCATTGCAGGCGGATTCTTTACCATCTGAGCCACCAGGGAAGGGTTAATAATACCTGTCTCTGTCTCAGGGAGATGGTGAGTATAAATAAAGCCTTGGAAACCTCAAGAATGATGCCTGGCACATGGGACGTGCTCAGTAACTGTTGCTATTATCTCTGGCTCTCTGGCAGATTTTCACACCTACCTGATGTAAGAGAAGGGATGGGGCAATGAAGTAAGTGATTATAACTCGCCTTTTCATGTTGAATATAGCATGTGGGAAAACCACAAATTTTAAGTGCTCATCATTTAACAAACACAGAATAATTTTCTTTGAAGTTTCCAACGGTGGCTCTGGAAGAGTTAATGTCCTAATTTGTTCTTTATGCTGCATATGAAGGCATTTTAAAGCCTAGTGACATAAAAAAGGTCTGGTTACCTCTTTTTCAAACCAAGCATGTTGAACCATCCCTAAAACCATTTTCCAAGGGAAGACGATATGGCGTAACAGATAACATGTAAGAATGAAACTGTAGTATAATAGTTTCCCCAATTTTCATCACTGAGAATTCTTTCAACATTTTTGCTACTTTTCCCTAATGATCTCTGTAGTATATTTCAGCTTCCTGTTCTTTGTTTCACAGCGTTTGTGCTAACTTCTACTGTATTGCACACACTGTATTGCGACTGTAATATGAATCACATTTTTTCCTTTTTCAACCTCCCTACTCCACAACAGGCTCAACCAGTATCTGCTGAGAACAAGCATTTCTCTGTATGTGTAGTGAGGACACGGGTGCAGTCTCTTCAGTCGTGTCTGACTCTTTGAGACCCCACGGGCTGTAGCCCGCCAGGCTCCTCTGACCAAGGGATTCTCCAGGCAGGAATACTGGAGTAGGCTGCCATGCCCTCCTCCAGGGGATCTTCCCAACCCAGGGATAGAACCTGTATCTCTTTTGCCTCTTGCACTGGCAAGGGGGTTCTTTATTACTAAAGCCATCTGGGAAGCCTCCGATATGTGTATGCATGCGGGCTCCGTCGCTGCAGTCGTGTCTGACTCTTTGTGACTCTATGGACTGTAGTCCACCAGGCTCCTCTGTCCATGGGACTCTCCAGGCAAGCATGCTGGAGTGGGTTGCCATGCCCTCCTCCAGGGGATCTTCTCTACTCAAGGATCAAACCCAGGTCTCCTGCATTGCAGGCAGATTCATTACCGCTGAGCTACTGGGGAAGCCCTCTATATATGTATATTACATACTAATTACAATTAGTTCCTCTTTATATATATATACTGACTACATAAAAATTACACAAGAAAATATTTATTAAACATTTACTATCTTCCAGATATCATAGAGTTTTTCAGTTAACAACTTACTTATTCTCTTAAGAAACCCTTAATGTAAATCATTATTTCTGTTTTAATGCCATGCCCTCCTCCAGGGGATCTTCCCAACCCAGGGATAGAACCTGTATCTCTTCTGCCTCTTGCACTGGCAAGGGGGTTCTTTATTACTAAAGCCATCTGGGAAGCCTCCGATATGTGTATGCATGCGGGCTCCGTCGCTGCAGTCGTGTCTGACTCTTTGTGACTCTATGGACTGTAGTCCACCAGGCTCCTCTGTCCATGGGACTCTCCAGGCAAGCATGCTGGAGTGGGTTGCCATGCCCTCCTCCAGGGGATCTTCTCTACTCAAGGATCAAATCCAGGTCTCCTGCATTGCAGGCAGATTCATTACCGCTGAGCTACTGGGGAAGCCCTCTATATATGTATATTACATACTAATTACAATTAGTTCCTCTTTATATATATATACTGACTACATAAAAATTACACAAGAAAATATTTATTAAACATTTACTATCTTCCAGATATCATAGAGTTTTTCAGTTAACAACTTACTTATTCTCTTAAGAAACCCTTAATGTAAATCATTATTTCTGTTTTACGGGAGTGGCTTTCCTACGACATCCTGATGTTCCCCCTATGCCTGGGAAACTCAAGTGATGTTATTTATGAGAACTATAATCAGGAAGACAAATCATTAAAAAATCATCTGAAACTCCCAGTATCACCAACATTTTCATTCTCTTTCTCTTACTCTCCAAACATTTTCTAGAAAAAGGAACAAACTGATTCGGAAATTTCATTTTCTTCCTATACTTCTGCAGTATAAAAGGATGAGGCAAAGGACACAGTTTATCCACAGGTTGCCCTGGATCCCTGAGTTCTGGCTATAGATTCATTCTCTCCTGTGGGTTTTCTCAAGGACACAGAAAAAACGGTTCTCTTTCTGCTTCCAATACACCTGTTGTGCTAAAAAAGGTACACTTGGACATGGACCATGGTGGGTAACATCTCACTTCATGAATGATTGTGATAAGCTGCTTCTCCTGTACTTCCAGAGAGATGGTGCTTGTTATACCCACTAATACAACAGCAGCAGGAATACAAGCAGTTTCCTCCTTGAGAGTGTGCTTTGGTACCCAAAAAGGTATTTTCTGCTCAGACAGCAAAATTTATCTATCCTAGAAACAGAGTTAGAGATCAAACAAACATTATCAACCTCCTTTGACCCCTTATACGATTCTCCTAAGGGAAGGGGCATAGAGCTGGGATCTTTTAAAGCAGGGGTCCCCAATCTCTGGGATCTAATGCCCGATGCTCTGAGGAGAAGCTGATGTAATAAGAATAGAAATAAAGTGCACAATAAATGTAAGGTCCTTGAATCATCCCCAAACCATCCCCCCATCTCCTGAACCGTGGAAAAACTGTCTTCCACAAAACTGGTCCCTGGTGCCAAAAAGGTTGGGGACCACTGTTTCAAAGTGACTGAAGCCATGAAAGGCAGTGATAGTATTTACCACATGCTGGGATGTCGCAGAGGTCAAACTTATAGTTTTCATCCAAGGTGAAGCACCAGGGCGCTCCTTTCTGATTCCCCGGGTTGCGGCAGTAGGAGTGCCCTCCGTTCAGCTCTGGGAAGCGGAGGGCCGTGAAGGAGTGCGTGTGCGGATACTGGGAATTCCAGGGCTGGCACTGGCGGCCCGATTTGGTCACACTGACGGTGCCCCGGTAGTCCACGCCTGTGCTGTTATAGCACTTGTGATCTGAAATATGAGAGAAGAGCCCAAACCGTGAGAAACAGAGGCAGTGCTGGCGCTCCTGGCCAGCAGCTTCTGGAGGGAAGACGTGCAGTTACCCCCACGGGCGAGGCGGCCCTGATGGTCGGGGCCACGTGGCAGTCTCCTGCATGCCGGGCTGGGACACAGAGCAGACCTTGGTGACGCTGCTGGGAGCATTTAGAGCTCGTGCTTGAGGAAGGAAACCAGTCTCCACAATTATTCTTGATATGGAACACAGAAAAATCAGAACTGGGGCAGGATCTGGGGGCCCAGGAGCAATCGCCTAGCGAATGGTGCAGGGACTGCTCTTTCCATTTCTGCTTGGTGAGATAGATGGATGCTGCTGCTGCTAAGTCACTTCAGTTGTGTCTGACTCTGTGAGACCCCATGGATGGCAGCCCACCAGGCTCCGCCATCCCTGGGATTCTCCAGGCAAGAACACTGGAGTGGGTTGCCAGTTCCTTCTCCAAGCATGAAAGTGAAAAGTGAAAGTGAAGTTGCTCAGTCATGTCTGACTCTTAGCGACCCCATGGACTGCAGCCTTCCAGGCTCCTCTGTCCATGGGATTTTCCAGGCAAGGGTACTGGAGTGGGTGGATGGATGGGTCATGGGATAAAGAATGTAGTCCTCAGAAGATATTCCTTAGTAGCAGTGCACTAGGGGTTTCTGACAGGAGTTTGGACATCACTGTGCTGATACACTGGACATCTTCAACAAGCAGGTCTTATTAAATCCTCCTTCCGGGAGCTGATGCTTGAAACCACGCAAAAATCAATTAAGCTGAAATAAAGTGAAATCTGGAGGGGTAATGATAAGATGAGAGTAATAATAGTATTAATGATGGTATTGCTATTATATGTTAAGCATAGTTCTAAGCATTTTAGATGCACTAACTTATTTAACTAATAAAGGAGTTAACTGCCAAAAGGAAACGAAAACATTACTGGTCAGTAAAGTGTAATATAGATGGATGGGAAATGCACAGAAAGCAGTCTTTTGTTTGTTGGCAGTGAAAGGATGGAGGCAAATTCCTAGATAGATAGATAGATAGTGGTATAATACAATATAATGCCATTTACCATTAATGTATTTAGAACATTTAAGACATTGGGCAACCTCAACTACTATTTCATCCTAGAACACACACATCATCCCCAAAGGAAACCCTATGTTCATTAAGCAGTCACTCCATACTCTCCCCTAGTCCCTACAGCTGGCAATCTGCTTTCTATCTCCATGCAAGTGTCCACTCTGGATACTGTATATAAATAAACTCATACAGTGGTGTCTGATTTCTTTCTATAACAGCCTTTTTAAGGTTCAGCCATATTATAGCATGTAACAGGATTTTACTTTTTTTATGGATAAACAATATTTCATTGGGGAAGATTCGTTGAAGGAGGGCATGGCAAACCATCCCAGTATTCTTGCCTGGAGAATCCCATGGACAGAGGAGCCTGGCGGTCTACAGTCCATGGGGTCTCACAGAGTCAGACAAGACTGAAGTGACTTAGCATACAGCATGCAATATTTTGTTATGTGGATATGCCACAGTGCATTCATCTACTTACCCACTGATGGACATCTGGGTTGCTTTCAACTTTTAGCTATGGTGAATAGAACTGTTATGAACCTTTCTGTACAAGGTTTTTTTTTGAACACCCGTTTTTAATTCTTTTGGGCCTATATCCAGGAGTGGCATTACTGGGACATACAGTAATTCTATTTTTAAGTCATTAAGGAACCAGCAGCCATATTTTTAAATTATCATCTTCAAGTAACTTTTTGAAGAATGGCATCTTACCCACTGGAAACTCAGCCCCCACATGGTATCTGGACCACTAGGAGGTAATCTGACTACCAACACAAATTATTACTGAGGATCAAGGTCCAGTTTTCCTGGGGCTGCTGGCCCCTGAGGCAGCACAGAAGGTCAGGGGCTACCACCTACTTTTATTGATGGGATCCGCCATGGGAATTCCAATCCGGATACAGTTTGCAGCTTCGGGACTCTCGGGCTGGGGGAGATCTTCACAGTTTGGCAGTTTCAGCCTCATCAGTATCATGGGATTTGATCTTGCAAAAATGTACTCTGTTTGACACAGGACATTTTCCAGGATTTCACACTCATCGCGACACAAGTCCCGGGGCTTTGGGACTGACGAGGTTTCATCACAGTATGGGAAGGCGTAGTGGCACAGGGAAGGAATGGCGAACTGAGAGCACTTATCAGATAAGTGACTGGAGGTGCCGATCATGGTGAAGGCGGCTGGAAAACAAACACAATCATTAACTCCCAGAGGCAGCGTTTATCTCCCCTGGCTATCCAGTCAACAGATATCAGATGTAAACACACATTGGAAGGAATCTGCTGTACTCAAACAGACAAGGCCAAGAGAAGGAGATTCATTTCAGATGTCTAAGCAGCTTACTTTCACTGGCTTGAAAAAAATAATTTTGACTACAAAGTTTAAGAAAACAGGATTAAGTTACATATGTACTGTTTCCTAATAAAAAGAATTAATTAGGTTAAAGTACAATATATTTTTCATTTTTACTACAAAGCAACAGAACTTTGTGTTTCATCCGGTACTTTTTATTAGTTTTGTGAGGCTTCTAAAACATTTGACAGCTGCAGGGCAGAACTTGCTTTATACAGTGGCTGAGCCCAGTCACAGGATTTATTTAGTTCTGTGTCTTGCCTCTCAGTTGTTGGATGACCTTGGGTAACTGGTTTAATTTCCTTATAATTTGAAGACTTTTGATCCCATCTTCTGAACATGAGGCAACTCATTTGAAAGTTCTCAAAGAGCACAATTCAGTTGTTCAATGTATACTGTAGAATATCAGTGGTTCCTTTGCCTAATCTCTTATCCCCATACCAGCCTTTGCACACGTCTGCTGACAAGGAGCTTATACTCACAAGGCAGCCTGTGAAGTTGCTGGTATACTGGTTCCCAAAGCATGTTCCTCAGAACATTAATTATGTAGAATGTTAAAAGTGTCTGAGAAACTGGGGTTCCATAGCTAAACAAGTTTGGAAAATGCTGGGTTAATCAAAGTTAAATGGATTTTTTTCAAAAAACTGTAACACTCTCCAGTAAGCTGATATCTATTGAAAATGTCCAAGAGAGGATTATTATAAATGGGTGACCAAATATTTATATATTTATAGCAAAACTTCCATTTATTTTTGTGAATACTTAGTAAAAAGTATGTTCAAGTGGTTTTTTATTAAGTTGAAATGTATCTTTTATAGTTTCTCCCTAACAGTCTTGCTTCTCTGGAATTTCACAGACTTTCCTCTTGAAAGCCTGAGAGATTTAGCAACTGGCAAATACACCTTCCTATTGTTGCTTCTTCAGGTTAAATAATTCCCCTGGCCCCCTCTTGGTTCCCTCAAATTTCTCTTGGGACATAGTTTCTGGGCCGTTGGCTATTCTATGTGTCTTGGGTTTGTTCTTGCCTCTCTTAAATCGTAGGGTTGCCTGCTAAACTACAGGGCATCTGAATTTCAGGTCAACATTTGGGACATATACTAAAATATATCAGATGCAATGGGGTGTCTTCTATTTTCAGTGCTAACGTCGGAAACCTTATTAGAATTTCAGAAAAGCCACTTTAATGTATTTAATGTACAGGGCACCAAAGCATAATAACTACACTAATGGGAGAGACACAGGCTGCTGTAACCATCCGAACAAGGTATACACAATTGTGCACAGCAGCCAACACTACCTACCTTGTATGTGCTAGGTAGTGCTTCAGTATTTGATTTCCATTAAAAAGACCCTTTCAATTCAGAAAAGTGAAGGGTAAATAGAGAAAGCTAGAGCAGGAATAGACCCATGATCATCTCACCTCCTCACTCACTTCACAGATGAAGAAAGAGATTTCCATGGAGAGTAAGATTTTCTCCAAAGTCACACTAAGGGCAAATTGGGATTAGTATCCAGAACTCTAACTCTAAATTCATCCTCTTTCAGTAGACACAATGTTACTTCCAAACAGTAAACTCTGTGAGGGCAGAGACATATCTGGCTTATTCCCCACACCATCACATCGTCCGTGCCCAGCCCAGGTCCTGGTATGCCAAAAGCACTCAATAATATTTATTGAGTGTTTGAATGAAAGTGAGACTTTTCAAAGCCTCCTTTTCCTCTAAGGGCAACCTTTAATAAATTATTCTAATGTAAATTTCAGAACAGAGATTATATCTCTGGCTTCTTTATGGCCCCGTTCCTAACCCCTATGCCTTGACTAATCCTTTGTCAAGAGAAGGGCTCAATAAAACTTCTGGGGAGAAAAACTGTTATGCAAAGTATAAATATAATTTCATTGCTACCAACCTGTGATCTGATTTTCTATTTCCCCTTGCATGTGCAAAGACTCCATGTAGACAGTGCGGTTGCCAATAAATCTCGCACAGGCAATCCCTCTGTACGGCTGACAGAATCCATCTTCTTCATACTCATCTCTGAAAACAGAGCACATACATAAGCTGGTGCAGGACACACACGCAGTTGGCGCTGACTGCGCGATGCCCCAGACAGTCACTAGGGGGCGCAGTCGGGCACAGTATCCTCAAGACTGGGTTAAGGAATCCGGCTTCCTCAGTTCCATCCCATCGCTTAAAACATCTGTTGGTCACATTGGTCAAGTTTCCTTCACCTCTAGAAATATCATCCTGAAGCACAAAATCATCCTTAAATGTGGGAGAAAACACTTTTATTTTCGCAGCTGGCGGTGGGCTGGAGGGTGATGTAGTAAGAGTAAGGAGGAAATGAGTTGGAAATCTGGGCACATGTCCTACAGATTTTTTGTTTTTTAAGCACAGATTATCTCTGTTTCATTTGCTACAAAGGGGTGGGCGCATCACCCCAAGACCTACTCGGACTGATACGTCAATTAGGAAGCTCCAAGGGGTGAGAAGCTGGGTGCCGCGGGAAGGGAAGCAGAGGGCCGTCCGGTTACATGGTTCCTGCTTGAGACCCATCAACCCCACCCTGTAGAGAGTGTCCATGGTAAACCGTGGACTGGGCAATCTCAGATCAGTCACTAAGTCTCAGGAAATCCAGAGAAAATGTCAATGGGAACTTGCTTTCATAAGTTGCTAAAACAAAACAAAATCTTTAAAAAAAAAAATTCTTGCCTCAAGTTATAATAATAAAAGGGAGGGCACAGATTTTATTCTGAAGATAAAATGACAGTTACTCAGTCGTGTCCGACTATTTTCAACCCCATGGACTTAGTCCATGGTATTCTCCAGACCAGAATACTGGAGAGGGTACCCTTTCCCTTCTCCAGGGGATCTTCCCAACCCAGGGATCAAACCCAGGTCTCCCACACTGCAGGCAGATTCTTTACCAGCTGAGCCACAAGGGAAGCCTAAGAACACTGGAGTGGGTAGCTTATGCCTTCTCCAGCGGATCTTCCTGGCCCAGGAATCGAATCAGGGTCTCCTGCATCACAGGAGGATTCTTTACCAACTGAGCTATGAGGGAAGCCCCATTCTGAAGAAGGGGATACCAGAAAGTGGTGTGATTAGTAACTGTGGAGCAAATGGCTGGAGAGCCAAGGCTGGAGATCAGGACCCAAGATGGCAGGTTCAGCTTGAAAGGACAGAGGCCAAAATCTCCCACTTGGGCCTATATAAGCATAAGACACCAGAGTACAAGATATCAATATGGTTCTAAAAGGCAGACTACAGCCAAGCGGAAGGCTACCTGCCAGGCTTATGGTCTGACTTCCACCCTGGATGCTCCTCCTCTGTTAACCTGGCTGGAAGCAACATCTTGCCTGAAAGAAGTGTCATTTTTTTTTTTCCTCTTTGGTTTCTTCTAAGTTAAAATACTTTAGAGCAAAAGTCAGGAGAACAAATTCTCCTGCTGGATTTAACATTTGCTTATCCTTAGGTGTGATTCCCTGGTGGCTATGACAGTAAAGAATCTGCCTGCAGTACAGGAGATCTGGGTTCGATCCCTGAGTAGGGAAGATCCCCTGGAGGAGGAAATGGCAACCCACTCAGTATTCTTGCCTGGGAAATACCATGCACAGAGGAGCCTGGTGAGCTACAGTCTATGGGGTCGCAAAGAGTTGGACATCATTGAGCGACTAACACTTTTACTTTCTTATCCTTAGGCAACCTCTCAAATCCTCTGAGCTATGATTTTCTTATCTGTAAGATGAAGATGATAATTGACCTCCCAACCCTATAGGTCAAAGTCATGTTGCTGTTTGTTGTTTAGTTGCTAAGCCATGTGGCTTTGCATCCCCATAGACTAGCCTGCCAGACTCCTCTGTGATATTTCCCAGGCAAGAATACTGGAGTGGTTTGCCATTTCCTTCTCCAGGGGATCTTTCTGACCCAGAGATAGAACCTGTGTCTCCTGCATTGGCAGGTGGATTCTTTACTGCTGAACCAAAGTCATGAGGATCCTATCAAACTGTGTAAAAGCTTTAAAAAAGTGCTACACAGAGGTAACATATAATTATTATTAAAGCCCTTAACATTTACCAAGAGGGCTTCCTTAGTGACTTGGAATCTGCCTAGAATGCAGGAGACCCAGGTCTGATCCTAGGTTGGGAAGACCCGTTGGAGAAGGGAAGGGCTACCCACTCCAGTATTCTTGCCTGGAGAATTCCATAGACAGAGGAGCCTGGTGGGCTACAGTTGTCCATGGGGTTGCAAAGAGTCAGACATGACTGAATGATTAACACTCGCAGGTACCGAAGAAGATATTTAAAAGAAAATTATTTGCTAAGCTTCTGCTTTGTAAAATCAGCTGTGTTCATAGCTCTGGCCCTGGACATCCACACCTGAGGGTTCAGGGAGGGAGTCTAGAAAGCCCAGTAGAATAGGAAACCATGTGAAAAAAATCTGATAGAGCTGATCCTTAAAAGACACTTGTTTTCAGCTGTTTTCTACTCCCTATTCACTAAAACAGTTAAAGGTGGAGATGGGAGCAGCATCTCCAGTTCAGTCCCCCAAATAGTTTGCAGTGCAAAGCTCTTAAAAACGTAACCTTTAAGTACACATACAAATGAATATATCATACACCTGACATAAAGACATTGAAATTTTAATGTTGCAAAATCCTGCAAGCACTCCACATGTTTACTTTCATAAATCCTAGAGTAATGTTGAAGCCTTTTTGGCTTAAATTTTACTTGGGTTGTAAAATTAACCCCACTTTTATTGGGTAACTAATACCATAAACCTATGGGGAGAAAGAAGTTTCTTGATGACCCAGCCTTGGATCTTGAAAACTGAAGTCCTGAGGCCAGAAAGTACCCCCACACCATCACCCCCCTGCTATTATAGATGATGCTATTCTATCCCTAAGCATTAGCAGAGTCCTGGATTTTTAAGGTGTCATTATGAGAACACTTCTTCCTCCCCCACATTAAATTCTCAAGGCCTCAATTTGTATCTCTTGGGAGACAAAACCCTGGAATTACCCCCAGATATAAATCCCTGACCTACTGGGAGTTCCCATATTTTATGTGTGAGGCTTAGGCTAAACTTCTTACCACCTTTCCAATTCGAGATTCTGAAAAGACCCTTTGAATACTGTTTTTCAGAATAAAATGGAATGCAATTCTTTGGCTGCCTATTTCTTATCGAGGGCTTTAGATCTGCAGGTGTATTACATTTTTTATTGTGCCCAGAATTCTTAATACTCTGACCAGTCCAGTCTCTTGGGGACAGATATAAAAACAAAGCAAACAAACAAACAAAAATAGTATGCAATGTCATCTGCTAGGGAGTAGTTTTCAGTCCTGGCTGTTTATACCATCTCCTTAAGAAGCTTTCAAAAATTCCAATGTCCAAACCCCACCTTGGACCTATTAAATCATAGTCTCTGGGGATGCAGCTTAGGTATTCATGCGTTTTAAAAAGCTCTCAGGTGATTTGACTGTGGTCGAGAACCACAGCACTAGAAAAACAAACATGTATTAAGTGTCTGCCACTCTCTGTGCTGAGTGCTATGATAAGTGCTTTCTTCAAAGTAGCCCCTTGTGACGTTATTATCCTTATTTATCTGAGTGAGAGATTCAAGTTCAGAGAAGTTAAGTAACTGGCTCAGACTCACAAGGCCAGCAAGTGGAGGAGCTAGGATTTAATCACAAAATTCAAGCTCAAGCGTGACTACCAGGCTATAATAGTGTTCTGCTTTTCAATCCTACTTTAAAGTAAATCAGCCTAATAATAAGTAAGAGGATGTATAATGAGCCTTTACTCTGTTTCAGGCACTGTTAAATTTCATTTACATATAAAATCAATATTAAGTCATTTAATGCTGACAACAGTCTTATACAGAAGGTGAAGATGTAAGTGCTCCCATTTTACAGATGAGAAAACTGTAGAGTCAGAAAGAGCAAAAGAACTTGTCCACTTTGATGCAGTAAGCAGAACTAGATCTGCCCCCAAACCTGTGCTTGTAACCTTGGTATGCAACTTCCTTCCAAATAGTTGCGTATGGGAGTTTTTCCACTGCTTACAGGGGCTCTCTACTGTGAAGATGTTTTGGTGTCTGCTGGACAGAGGAGTCTGGCGGGCTACAGTCCAAAGGGTCACAGAGAGTCAGACACAACTGAGCGACTGCACACACACACGTGCGCAGGTGGCGAAAAGGTTCTCTTTTAAAAGTCAAGTCACAATCTCCTTTCATCCTTCCCATTTTTCCTGCCAGAAGTGGCTGGAGGGGAACAAACGCTCCTCCAACATTAATCAGCTTTATGCCTTTCTCCAGCTCTCACTTCTTTCATCGCTGATGTCCTCCATGGTTAGCAAATAAAAAAACATGAAGAAGCAAGGCCATGAGAGCATAAGGGCACTTGCAGTGAGCATGCCCAAGGCTGTGTTCTAGGGAGAAGAAACACTAGGAGAAAGCAGACGGAATTTTGGCCGTCGATCACAGTACCTGACATCAACATGCGCCAGCCACCTCACCGTGATGTCAAGATGCTGGAGTGCTTTGTGAATGGCACTCATGATTCTTCTAAAGGTACTTTAGTTACTGGGTTGCCAGCCTCTACAAATTCGCTGCCAGGTGATAGGGAAAAGCAAACACAGTTTGCCCCCCCCCCAAGAACTAGATCTGCCCCCAAACCTGTGCTTGTAACCTTGGTATGCAACTTCCTTCCAAATAGTTGCGTATGGGAGTTTTTCCACTGCTTACAGGGGCTCTCTACTGTGAAGATGTTTTGGTGTCTGCTGGACAGAGGAGTCTGGCGGGCTACAGTCCAAAGGGTCACAGAGAGTCAGACACAACTGAGCGACTGCACACACACACGTGCGCAGGTGGCGAAAAGGTTCTCTTTTAAAAGTCAAGTCACAATCTCCTTTCATCCTTCCCATTTTTCCTGCCAGAAGTGGCTGGAGGGGAACAAACGCTCCTCCAACATTAATCAGCTTTATGCCTTTCTCCAGCTCTCACTTCTTTCATCGCTGATGTCCTCCATGGTTAGCAAATAAAAAAACATGAAGAAGCAAGGCCATGAGAGCATAAGGGCACTTGCAGTGAGCATGCCCAAGGCTGTGTTCTAGGGAGAAGAAACACTAGGAGAAAGCAGACGGAATTTTGGCCGTCGATCACAGTACCTGACATCAACATGCGCCAGCCACCTCACCGTGATGTCAAGATGCTGGAGTGCTTTGTGAATGGCACTCATGATTCTTCTAAAGGTACTTTAGTTACTGGGTTGCCAGCCTCTACAAATTCGCTGCCAGGTGATAGGGAAAAGCAAACACAGTTTGCCCCCCCCCCCACCTCCGGGGTCTCCCCCTTCCCCAGAGCAAGGAGCTGATGAGGGGTGGTCACACAGGGTTGAGAGTGATGGCAACCAATGTGGCAGCAGTAGGAGTATCCACCCAAGAAGCACTGCAGACCAGGAATGGGGAACATGCTGCCTATGGGAGTCTGACAGCGACTGTGGGAGTCAACGGTTACACACTGCTGGGTGAACTTCTTGGGTCTGGAATGAGGCTCTCAAGCGTTCTCCAAAAAAGAGAACAGTGCAGTGTATAGTAAGGGGCCAGGGAAGCCCAAGATGTAGTTTTTTGAGAAGGGGGAGCAGGAAAGGAAAGAAAGGATGGGTGGGAGGGTAGGTGAGGTATGGGGACTGAAAGGATGCAGAATACCCCAAATGGATGCCCAAATGGAGTTGTGCCAAGTCTGGGCCATGACAGTCCTGCTGTGTGCTTAGTCCCTCAGTCGTGTCCGACTCTTTGTGACCCCATGGGCTGCAGCCCACCAGGCTCCTCTATCCACCGGGATTCTCCAGGCAAGAATACTGGAGTGGGTTGCCATACCCTCCTCCAGGGGATCTTCCCAATTCAGGGATCGAACTCAGGTCTCCCATGTGGCAGGCAGATTCTTTACCCACTAAGCCACCAGAGAGGCCAGCTTGCTTCCGGGGGTGGGGGGATGGGGTTTCTGAAGGGTGCCTCAGTTTAAGGGAGAAAAGAGAGCAAACACAACTGTTGTCTTATACATACGATTTCAAAAGAAACCCTTAATGTATATAGAGAAACTGGAAATCTGCATGAAGTCTATGCATTACTTAGTAGTGAGTGTGCCTGGGCATGCTCAGTCATGTCTGACTCTTTTGAGACCCCCTGGGCTTTAGCCCGCCAGGCTGCTCTGTCCATAGGATTTCCCAGGGAAGAATACTGGAGTGAGTTGCCATTTCCTTCTCCAGGGGATCTTCCCGACCCAGGATTGAGCCTGCAACTTTTGCATTTTCTGCATCAGCAGGCAGATTCTTTACCACTGTGCCTCCTGGGAAGGTAAGTAGTAGTACACCAATGGTAATTTCTAACTTCTGATAATAGTACTATGTTGAGCAAGACATTAACATTAGGGGATAAGGGAATATGGAAATTCTGCACTACTTTTGCAACTTTTCTTAAACATAAATATTTCAAAATAAAAAGTAAAAGAAAAAAGACAGACTTACAGTTATACACATATCCCCTTCCTGTTGAGCCTCCCTCCCCCCAGAAGGAGAAGGATATAGGTATAATTATGACTGATTTGAGTTGTTTTACGGGGAGGGGGGGGGATCAGCACAGTATTGTAAAGTAATTATTCTCCAATTAAAACATTAAAAAAAGAAAGAGTCTTACAAGAAGGTGCAGAGATGGGGACCTTATTGTAGATAAATGAACAGGAGATGCTATGGTGTGAGGGTATCAGGAAAGCCTTCAGATGACCTCAATTATTCCTTAAAACAACTTTATTAGACTTCCTCTGGACCTATCCCTGGGTGGCTGAATTCTCATCATGAACAGTTCACTTATTTGTGATTGGCCTACTTCTAAATTCAAGTACTTCTAGGAGAAATGACCTACTTAGGAAGGGCTCCGTATTGATGGATTTTTATTAGCTGCTATGAGCACTTTCATCTCTGTAGAAAGTTGTATACAAGGAGGGCAGGGCAATTGATGAGAGGTCCCTGTGTGAAGAAGGCACTCTTCCTGACCTTGCACTTCAGTCCAGGGCTGGCTGAGGGCCGGTGAGATGACAGCGAAGGCAGGCTGGGAGGGAGGGGGAAGGAGTCTGGTTCATCAGTTACTAGTTACAAAGGGATCTTTTCAAAACACAGACTTGGAACAGGTCATTTCCTGCCTAAACTTCATCCTAGTTTCTGACTCACCAGTTACTTGCAACAGTGCACAAAGCTCTTCCCTAGTTCCTGCCCATTTTTCCAGCCTCATTCCCAGCCCGCTGGGCCTGTGAACCTGCCAGCCATGCTGCTGTTGACCTCCCCCAAAACAGGGAATGCACTTTGCTGCCCCCCTGGCTTGGTGTATTCTCTTCCTGAGGCCTGGAGGGCCGTCCATCTGCTTTCTCACCTTGTGGTTGCCTTATCAGGTGCTCCCAACCCCTCCTTCCCGGGAAAGTTCGTCACTGCCTACACCACACTCCCGCCCACCCAGCACCTTTACCACACCACTCCCACAGACTTCTGAATTCATATCATGTTTGTCTGCTAAGTGATCCCCTTAGCACTACTCTAAGGCAGGGACCATGTCTGGCTGGGCTTCACCACTCCAGGGCCCGGGACAGTGCATAGTACCCAACTCAGCCAACAAGTGTAGAATGAGGGAGAGGGTGCTGCTGAGAGCTGTCCTCCTCCTGCTCCACTGTGCACACACTGACCAGCAGAACTGTAATAGACCTGATAGATGCGGAGATGACCTAGCCTAGCTCATCGATACGGACCCTCTCCATACCAGAATGACGCTTCCAACTGGAAACCACTTTCTTCTGCACCAGACTTTACACTGGGGCATGGCAGGCCTTAGTCAGTTGAACAGATCCTTACTGATGAGTGAGGCCCTAAAATGTTCCCCTATGAGGTACTAAGACCAGTTAAAATGCATGTCTCTTCTTAGGGGGAAAAGAATAGACTTAAAGACACTTTGCTAACTATAAAATCTCACGCAAAAGAATTGCAAACAAATACTTGTACACAAATGTGCATAGCAGCACTATTCACAATAGCCTCAAAGTAGAAACAACCTCAAATGCTCATCAATAGATGAATGGATGGACAAAAGTGGTAGATACATACGGTGGAAAATTATTCAGCCATGAAAAAGGCATGAAGTACCAAAACATGCTACACTGTGGAAGAATCTTTAAAACATTATGGTAAATGAAATTAACCAGATGAGAAAGGCCACAGAGTACATGATTCCATTTATATGAAATTGCCAGAATAAGTAAATCCATAAAGATAACAAGTAGATTGATGGTTATCAGGAATAGGAGGAAGGGAGGAATAGGGAATAACTACTCACTGGATGTAGACTTTTACTTTGTTGTGATATAAATATTCTGGAATGAGAGATGGTGGTATATATATTAGCTGCTGTGGAATTGCTCACTTTTAAGTGGTTAATTTTATGTGAATTTTATCTCAATTTTTTAAATGAAAAAAAATCTCATTTATACCCAAAGGACAAAGTAGAGGGAACAACAGCTGGAATTTTAAGCCTCAGAACTGGGGAGAGATTTTTGGGACTGTTATTAAGCAAACTCACTGGCCAAAACTGCTGGCAATTTACACAGTCCCAGCAGGTCTCTTTGTTCTGATTCTCTTGGTTCTTCAGCTGGAATGCCAGCGACAGTCCTCTGCAAGCCCACAGCTTGGCAGACTTGGGGGCACTGACTGCCCTGAGTGAAATCATCCAATGCTTCTGCATTTGCCCTACTTGGCACCTCTTACGAGTCCTATTCTGAGCCATGAAGATGAAATCCCATCGAGATGCCTGTCCCCAGAGCCCTGAATCTTGGTCTGAACAAAATCCATCACACAGTTCAAAGAGATGAAGTATTCCTAATTATGCTCCATTTAGCAAAGCGTGGGCTATTTTCTCTCATGTGGGAAGTAATTTCACTTTACCAATGCAAATATAACTGGTAAGCTGTATTTGTTTTTCCAGAGACTATCATGCTTCCCTGGTGGTGCAGCTGGTAAAGAATCCACCTGAAATGAGGGAGACCTGGGTTTGATTCTGGGGTTGGGAAGATCCCCTGGAGAAGGGAAAGGTTACCCACTCCAGTATTCTTGTCTGGACAATTCCATGGACAGAGGAACCTGGAAGGCTACAGTTCATGAAGCTGCGTGGCTCAGATGGTAAAGAATCTGCCTGCGCTGTGGGAGATCTGGTTTTGATCCCTGGGTTGGGAAGATCCCCTGGAGGAGGGCATGGCAACCCACTCTGGTATTCTTGTTTGGAGAATCCCCATGGACAGAGGAGCCTGGTGGGGTACTGTCCATAGGGTTGCAAAGTCGGACACAACTGAATGACTAAGCATGGCACAGCACAAAGGCCATCACGACCAAAAGTGGATGGGAGGTACCCCTTTTAAAATCTGTAAATCAGGCCACATCTTAGCTAATCTGGTTAGAGCACACCCACACTGCTTCCCAGGAAAGGCAATAGTAAGCTTGGGGCTGAGTGCAAAGCTTCCCATTTCAGAGGCTGAGTTCTCTCCAGGGAGGCAAAGTGAGATCTCTTAAAGGGGAAAATCAGGTCTATCTTTTCATTAAAAGGCGGGGGGATACAGGATAAAATTAAGAATCGATGTAAGGGATGCAGAATTCTCCAATATGGATAAAAGCTCAGAGACACAGAAACTTGAAGAATAGAATATAATCTGACGTGGTCTAAAAAAGTTGCTGCCTCTCCAAAATCACTTCCTTCCTTTTCCTAAGACAACTTTAAGCCTTGAGGCATCCTTGGTTAACTGCCAACCAGGAGGAGAGAAAATAATTTAAGTCATATCAGCTTTAACTGCATATACCTTGGAAGAGACGCCCCTTGGAGAAGAGGCATCAGGATAAATATAAGTGGAGATGTGGAAAGCGCTGGCTGGAGTGAAGGAGAGAAGGTGGTCTTGGACGGAGAGCTATCGGGGCCGCTGAAAGTATGCTTTGCCTCAGGCTGGCTGTGGTGGAGAGATTAGAGGTTAAATATGGGATCCCAATGTTATCTACCACATTCTGTTTTTAAAGATCCATCTGAAAGTGGGCATCAAAGAGGGTAACGTGTTAACATACTTGACCTTTAAGATCAGCTTTCAAAGTGAGCCAATCAAGGCACGTCAGCCCAGAGGGGTGATGATTCATAGAGAAGACTGCATCCTACAAGGCTGAGAACTCAGCCCACCCTAATAGCCCTTCCCTTATGGGAATTCCTCTGTGAGCACGAGCGATTCCGAGGTGCCTGTGTCAAGGAACACGTTCTGTTGCCCACACCTGGACACTGGTCACTGTTAACATTTATTTCCTTAGCAAAAGTGTCCCTTGCTCTTTCTCACACCACTTTTTTGCTTTAAAAAATTAAATAAAAAATTTTAAGTTTCCCCCCCCCCCTTGGCCATGAACCATTAAAACAAACAGATGAATAATGCTCTGTCACAGTTTCCAGAGCAGCACATAATAGTTACTTGTATCCAGCTTAGAAGTGGGAAGGTATTGGCTTTGCTTCATAGAGATGTTCAGAAGCACAAAGATTGCATTTCCCTGTGGAGAAGGAGAACTACCCAGGTTTGCATCTCACGAGTGTAATTTAAGAGAAAATTACATGTGTAATAGATTTTATTCCTATTTAAACACACACGTGAAATGCTAAGATGATATAAGTACAGTATTTTTAAGAATATGGAAGCTCACGACCCAGAAGAATGAGTGGCTTCTGCCCCCTCCTGATTACTGAGGTTTCATGGTGGGGCAGCCTTGCACCTTCTAAGAAGCTCGAGGCTATCTGACTTTTTTCCTGCTGTTGTTTAGCCTCTAAGTGGTGTCCGACTCTTTTGTGACCCCATGGACTGTAGCCTGCCAGGCTCCTCTGTGCATGGGACTTCCCAGGCAAGAATATTGGAGTGGGCTGTCATTTCCTTCTCAAAGGGATCTTCCCCACCCAGGGACTGAACCCATATCTCCTGCATTGGCAGGTGGGTTCCTCACCACTGAGCTGCACGCGAAGCCCATGAAGGGCCTACTTAGCCCTTAAGCTTAGGCTGGAGCTAGAAAAAAAATCTCATTTATACCCAAAGGACAAAGTAGAGGGAACAACAGCTGGAATTTTAAGCCTCAGAACTGGGGAGAGATTTTTGGGACTGTTATTAAGCAAACTCACTGGCCAAAACTGCTGGCAATTTACACAGTCCCAGCAGGTCTCTTTGTTCTGATTCTCTTGGTTCTTCAGCTGGAATGCCAGCGACAGTCCTCTGCAAGCCCACAGCTTGGCAGACTTGGGGGCACTGACTGCCCTGAGTGAAATCATCCAATGCTTCTGCATTTGCCCTACTTGGCACCTCTTACGAGTCCTATTCTGAGCCATGAAGATGAAATCCCATCGAGATGCCTGTCCCCAGAGCCCTGAATCTTGGTCTGAACAAAATCCATCACACAGTTCAAAGAGATGAAGTATTCCTAATTATGCTCCATTTAGCAAAGCGTGGGCTATTTTCTCTCATGTGGGAAGTAATTTCACTTTACCAATGCAAATATAACTGGTAAGCTGTATTTGTTTTTCCAGAGACTATCATGCTTCCCTGGTGGTGCAGCTGGTAAAGAATCCACCTGAAATGAGGGAGACCTGGGTTTGATTCTGGGGTTGGGAAGATCCCCTGGAGAAGGGAAAGGTTACCCACTCCAGTATTCTTGTCTGGACAATTCCATGGACAGAGGAACCTGGAAGGCTACAGTTCATGAAGCTGCGTGGCTCAGATGGTAAAGAATCTGCCTGCGCTGTGGGAGATCTGGTTTTGATCCCTGGGTTGGGAAGATCCCCTGGAGGAGGGCATGGCAACCCACTCTGGTATTCTTGTTTGGAGAATCCCCATGGACAGAGGAGCCTGGTGGGGTACTGTCCATAGGGTTGCAAAGTCGGACACAACTGAATGACTAAGCATGGCACAGCACAAAGGCCATCACGACCAAAAGTGGATGGGAGGTACCCCTTTTAAAATCTGTAAATCAGGCCACATCTTAGCTAATCTGGTTAGAGCACACCCACACTGCTTCCCAGGAAAGGCAATAGTAAGCTTGGGGCTGAGTGCAAAGCTTCCCATTTCAGAGGCTGAGTTCTCTCCAGGGAGGCAAAGTGAGATCTCTTAAAGGGGAAAATCAGGTCTATCTTTTCATTAAAAGGCGGGGGGATACAGGATAAAATTAAGAATCGATGTAAGGGATGCAGAATTCTCCAATATGGATAAAAGCTCAGAGACACAGAAACTTGAAGAATAGAATATAATCTGACGTGGTCTAAAAAAGTTGCTGCCTCTCCAAAATCACTTCCTTCCTTTTCCTAAGACAACTTTAAGCCTTGAGGCATCCTTGGTTAACTGCCAACCAGGAGGAGAGAAAATAATTTAAGTCATATCAGCTTTAACTGCATATACCTTGGAAGAGACGCCCCTTGGAGAAGAGGCATCAGGATAAATATAAGTGGAGATGTGGAAAGCGCTGGCTGGAGTGAAGGAGAGAAGGTGGTCTTGGACGGAGAGCTATCGGGGCCGCTGAAAGTATGCTTTGCCTCAGGCTGGCTGTGGTGGAGAGATTAGAGGTTAAATATGGGATCCCAATGTTATCTACCACATTCTGTTTTTAAAGATCCATCTGAAAGTGGGCATCAAAGAGGGTAACGTGTTAACATACTTGACCTTTAAGATCAGCTTTCAAAGTGAGCCAATCAAGGCACGTCAGCCCAGAGGGGTGATGATTCATAGAGAAGACTGCATCCTACAAGGCTGAGAACTCAGCCCACCCTAATAGCCCTTCCCTTATGGGAATTCCTCTGTGAGCACGAGCGATTCCGAGGTGCCTGTGTCAAGGAACACGTTCTGTTGCCCACACCTGGACACTGGTCACTGTTAACATTTATTTCCTTAGCAAAAGTGTCCCTTGCTCTTTCTCACACCACTTTTTTGCTTTAAAAAATTAAATAAAAAATTTTAAGTCCCCCCCCCCCCTTGGCCATGAACCATTAAAACAAACAGATGAATAATGCTCTGTCACAGTTTCCAGAGCAGCACATAATAGTTACTTGCATCCAGCTTAGAAGTGGGAAGGTATTGGCTTTGCTTCATAGAGATGTTCAGAAGCACAAAGATTGCATTTCCCTGTGGAGAAGGAGAACTACCCAGGTTTGCATCTCACGAGTGTAATTTAAGAGAAAATTACATGTGTAATAGATTTTATTCCTATTTAAACACACACGTGAAATGCTAAGATGATATAAGTACAGTATTTTTAAGAATATGGAAGCTCACGACCCAGAAGAATGAGTGGCTTCTGCCCCCTCCTGATTACTGAGGTTTCATGGTGGGGCAGCCTTGCACCTTCTAAGAAGCTCGAGGCTATCTGACTTTTTTCCTGCTGTTGTTTAGCCTCTAAGTGGTGTCCGACTCTTTTGTGACCCCATGGACTGTAGCCTGCCAGGCTCCTCTGTGCATGGGACTTCCCAGGCAAGAATATTGGAGTGGGCTGTCATTTCCTTCTCAAAGGGATCTTCCCCACCCAGGGACTGAACCCATATCTCCTGCATTGGCAGGTGGGTTCCTCACCACTGAGCTGCACGCGAAGCCCATGAAGGGCCTACTTAGCCCTTAAGCTTAGGCTGGAGCTAGGAGGGCACAGATGGATCTTGGAGCCCCCAAGTTCTCACTAGAAACCTTTTGGATGTTCTTTGGCAGTTCTCCAAATATTAGGTATTTAAACCACACTCTAAATTTGCCCGTTGAGGATAACGGAAGTTCAGAATAATATGACATGCACACATAGCAATCTGGTCAGGTTTTACTACAATGTTTCTAAGATTGCTTTGATATTTTTCTCATTTTCCTTTTCTGCCTAAGGCCGTGGATTGAAAAAAATAAAAAGAAGGTTTGTGGAAAGAGCGGTAAAGGGAACTTAGGGATTTCTTAGGAGGGTTTTGATTTCATCTTACTACTCAGAAGTTGGGGGAAACTCAATCCCCCATTTTTACTTTTGTTTTGCCTCAGCTTTGTTTCCCATTCCTTCTGCTGATGGCAGTTAGAAAAGAACACCAGCCTCCATAAAAAGCCATGGCGACTATAATGCCTCCCCCAACACCAAATAATGCAATATAGAGGTGCTCGTGGTCAAACATAAAAACATGTGCGCATTAAAAAAATGTAGAGAGGCAGAAATTCACATGAACATAAAGCTTGATTTGTGATGCACTAAATGAGAACATGGTAACTGAACAAGTGGTACCTGTTGGACAGGGGGTCTCTGGGACAGAGTGGTGAAATCCAGTGGGTTCCCTAAGGAGAAATGAGGAAAGAGGGTGGATTTGTGGTGGTGCTTTAACTAGAACGTGAAAGTGGAGAGCAGAAAGGTCTTATACCCTTGGTGTTGAGATACCAACAATATCCCTGTTCACCAGGACTTTAACATCACCTTCATTCCCCTTTATATCCTTCTCTCTCTTCCACCAAGTTTGTTGAAGCCTTGTGCTGCAAATAAAAGAAAGGTATCTAATTGAGGTTGGGAAGGCTTCTGGAAGAGGTGATAGGTTCAAAGAGGAATAACTCAACAGATCATGGATTAAATGGTATTCCACCAAGATAAGTGGAGTTGAAATCAGTGAGACTTCATGGGACTAATGGTGGGGGCAGGACAGGCCCAAGGGGAGGGTCCTCAGCTGCAGCGTCTGGAGGAGTAATGAGGTTCAACATACCATTTGCTACTCTGTGGACTCAATCCTGCTCTCATACTCCTTTAAAGTCCTTTTAACATTATGTTATTTCAGTCTGCTACCTCAAAATTATAATAAGAAGAAAAAATGGGGATGGGGATGGATTTTATAGATGTCAGAAAGTGATGTGATTAGTGACAGGAGAGCAAGTAGTGGAGCTGGAGAGTTAAGGCTGGTGATCAAGGCCTGAGATGGAAGGTTCAGCTTGTTCACAACCTGCCACAAGGGCGATAAAGACACAGAGTAGAGAATCTCCAGCTGTTTCATGGAGAGAGCTGAAGCTATGTCAGAGCTGGCAAAAAATGGTAAGGGGTCTGCTGGCAGAGCTGGTATGTATAGAAGTGGCCAGTGAACTGGGGGCAGGCACCAAGCCTATAGCTGTCCCTTGAGCCTGTTTGTTGTCTAGTGGAGTCATTCAGTTGGAACAAGCCCTTTCTAGCTTCTAGTCCAACCCCATCTAAAGCAGAAAGAACCAAGAGCTAATGGCTGTGTGACTTGAAGAAGTTCACCAAGTAGCTGGATGGGCAGAGTGCAGTGCTGGGGTAAGACGTGGATTTTGGAGACCCACAGAACTGGGTGCAGTCCAGAAAGCTGCCTTCCAGTTGTGTGTGGCTTTGCGTTAAGTATGTCATCTCCTCATCTATAAAGTTAGTATATTAAATAAGATCATATATACAAACTATTCATTCATGATAGTTGTTTATGAAGTATAAGTTCTCTTTTTGCTTTATCTATTCTAGAAATAGGTGTACAGATTTACCTACTACTTGCCAGGTACTATTGTAGGCACTGGAGAAAAGAAAGCAGACAAAAAATAACCATCCTGGTAGTACTGATCTTAGTTTAGATTTCTGGCTGGAAGCTCTTTCTCTCACTCCCTTTTTTATGCACCTTGCGGTTCCTTCTCATCAGACCAAAGATTACTCATAGGTAAAATGATGCCTGTGTGTGAACTCTGGACATGTTTGGGACAGAAGTAGGGTCTGGCTTATGAATCAGAAAGGACAAGACAGGGGTTAGCCTTGAAGAAGAGAAGTTTGATTAAACGACCCCTCCTTGGTCTGCTCCTGCCTCCTTTCTCATTGCCGGGAGTGGACCCTCTGTGCTCCATTCTAAGGTTCAACGACCATCAGCTCAAGCACACGAACCTCACCCCTCTCACTTATCCATGGGTATTGCTCTGGCAATTGTCTCTTCTCAGCTCTGTTGCCATTTCCTCGTACCTCTATTGGATTATTCCCATCAATACCCCAATGTGCTACAATATCTCCCACCTTAAACTCTCTTTGGCTCTGTTCAGCTACTTGCACATTTTCATGCTCCCTTCTATAGGACTACTCCTCTCAAGGATGTCTGCACCTGCGTTCCCTAGTTCCCACACTGGCTCTTGGAGAAGGCAATGGCACCCCACTCCAGTACTCTTGCCTGGAAAATCCCATGGACAGAGGAGCCTGGTAGGCTGCAGTCCATGGGGTCACTAAGAGTCAGACATGACTGAGCAACTTCACTTTCACTTTTCACTTTCATGCACTGGAGAAGGAAATGGCCACCCGCTCCAGAGTGCTTGCCGGGAGAATCCCAGGGACGGGGGAGCCTGACGGGCTACCGTCTATGGGGTCGCACAAAGTCGGACACGACTGAAGTGACTTAGCAGCACACTGGCTCTTAGACCCACCCAGTCAGGCCTCTGCCTTGACATTCCGCTGAAAGAGCTCTTGTCGAGGTCAGTGGTCTCCATGACTAAATCCAGTAGTCAAGGTCTTCAGCGTTACTGATCTAGCAGCAGCATCTGACACAGCTCATCACTCCTGAAAAACCTTTTTTCACTCAGCTTCTAGACATTGTTCTCTCTTGACTTTCCTTTTCCTTCTCTGGCTGTGCTTTCTTAGCCTCCTTTGCTAGTTCAAGCTTTTAGTCACTGAGAACCCTAGAGTTCAGCACTCAGACATCTCCCTCATTCTCTCTCTGCTGACCTGATCTTTCACTGCCCAAGCTTGAGATGGCCATTTCTGTACTGAGGACTGCCACATTCTTATCTCCAGCTGAGATAGCTCTCTGAACTTCAGCTTCCCTATCTCCCCTTGAGTATCTAAAAGGAATTCAAACTCAACATGTCTAAAATTGCAACCTTTATTCCCCTCCAAGATCATTCTGGAACTCTTTCTCCACCCCAGGAAATAATGACTCCTTCTTCCAACTACCCACAGCAAAAATTATGACATTCTCCTCAATTTTACATTCTCTTACAACCATCTCCAAACCATCAGCCTATGCTTCTACCTCCTCCTTCAAAACCTATCCCAAGCCTGCTTTCACTGCTCCCCTCTGGTTCAGGCCACCGTTATCTCTGCATGGATTTTCCCCAGTATTCTCACAACTGGTCTTCCTACTCCCACTCTTCGCCACCCTTCCCAGTCTGTTCTCACTCTCCCTCTCAGCAGCTGGAGGAATCCTTGTGGGACCTAAGTCAGTTTATGTCTCTCTCCTGCCCAAAGCCCTCCAGAGACTCCCTCCACATGCTAAGGACACACAGGAGTCCTCACGGTGTCCTTTCATAGGTGCTGCCCTACTGCCTCTCTGACCTCACGCCCACCACTGTCCTCTTGCCCATCTGATTATTACCTGCTACACTTAGTATCATCAGACGTATTCTGCACTGATCCACTTAATTGTTTATATAAACGCTTCCTGGGAACAGCAACTGCGGTCTGGTCACGTGCATGTCCCCATTGCCTAGAACAGCACTGAGTGTCAAATTGTTGACAGTGTCAACACAATAGATACAGACAAGCTTAATGAGTGAATTAAATCTCTCCCACTTTTAAAAAATACTTTAACTTTTGTGTGGTGGCAACAGAGAGGAACCTGAGTTCATCTCGCAACCTGAAATTTACAATTTCTACACCTCCCCACCCCAGCCACTCAACCTCCCCGTGCACTTAGTTCTGCTGAATGGAAGACACAAAGAATGGAAGGAAGGGGAAATGGGCATCCTTTAAGAGGAGCAACAGTTTGACTGGAAAACTAAATTGGCTTCCAACGCACTTCTTAAATTTGACCCCTCTCCTCCTTCCAGAGGGCTTCCCTGATAGCTCAGTTGGTAAAGAATCTGCCTGCAATGCAGGAGACCCTGGTTCAATTTCTGGGTTGGAAAGATCCACTGGAGAAGGGATAGGCTACCCACTCCAGTATTCTTGGACTTCCCTTGTGGCTCAGCTGGTAAAGAATCCACCTGCAATGCAGGAGACCTGGGTTTGATCCTCCCTCTAAGCTCAGGCACCCACCACCCTTCAGCTAATGACTCCCTTAACTGGGAGACCAGCCTCTAATTTTCTGCTCTTCCAAATCCACCCTCCATGAAGCTGCCAAAGGGCATCTAAAATGGAAATCTGTGTCCTCCCTTTGGCTGGTAATTTTCATCAAGCACACTGCCATCCTCAGGTATACAATACTGGCTACTTCAATGTTAATGAGATTAGACATCCACAAACTTCTTAGCTAATTAAGCTTTCAAGTTAAAATGGTTCCCTCTTCTCTTTCTCCTTTCTTCCATTTACCTTCACAAGTTATCAAGATTGTACTCTTTCTTCAACAATATTCTCCTTATCAAAGTGAATTGAAAAAAGAAGCATGATCTTTGACTTAAAGCTATGAGTATCATTTGTAACCATATCTAGGTGTTTATGAAAATAGCATATTGTCCCAAACCAGAAACAGCCAGCAAAAAGGCAGGAAGGCAGGATGGATGCTTTCTGTACAAGAACCATGTGCCAGAAACTCTCAAGTTGGCAGTATTTTCTAGTTGAAGAAACTAAGGTTCAGAGATTAAGTAAGTTTCTTGCCCAAAGCCTTAGGCTTCACTCTAAATTTCCTGCTGTTTCCACTATAAGAAATACTACAAAGCTAATACAAATATATGAAAATATGTGCACACATGGTTTAATGAAAAAGAAACACCAAGCAGTATTTGCACAGATATGCTGCTATGTAAGATGGCTATATGTATACAGACAAGGAAGGAGTTCAGATGGAAACAGTCACTCTTGATTTTATTGAACCATGTGTCCTCCAAAGTGTCCCAGTGCTTGGCAATGAGATAGCCATTAGTTGAGAAATGTATTGAGGAAACAAGCTCAGGAAAAGGTGCTCAGCTGTGTGTATGCTTCTTGGACTTAGCAAAAGGGAGAGAATTTTGTAAACAGCAGTTGGTTTTCTGGAGGAGGAGAAGAAGGTGGCAAAGTTGAGGGAGATATCAAAAAGGAGGAAGATGAAGAGAAAAGATTCCTCCCAGACAGTCTGGCTTGACACAGGGTCTCTCTATCCAGCAAGGAGTGTTCTCACTTCCTAGAAACTGACAGGAAAAATGCTGGCCAAGTAAGTTTCAAGTTTCTTTAGAGTATTACCTAACAAGCAGGATGCTGGGACTGATCTTGGCACAGATGAGTGGAAAAGTCACTGGGCTGGAAATCAGAAGACCAGGGTCCTTGGTACTGACTTGGCTGCCAACAAGCTTTATTTCTATGTAACCTTGGAGAGGTCACTCACCCTCTTTTGTCCTAAGTTATTCTATTTGTATAATATAGAATTTGAGCCCTCTGATATACTCTTTCCAATTCTACCCTTTTAAGGTTATTCTAGTCTAAGCTCTCATCATGTCCCATCAAGATGACTGCAGTAACCTCCTAATGTGTTTCTTGACCTCCTTTCTTGACCCTGTAAATTGATCTCTCACACCACTGCAGAATGAGCTACCTGATAGCTAGATCAGATCATCTCTTTCTTACAACTAGTCACTCTCCACTGCATAAAGTCCCCTGGTGACAGTCCATTAATGTGTTAATAGCATATAAATAGAGGTCATAAGACCCCTGAATGTTCAACCCATCTACCTCTCTAGTCCATCTCCTGTCATTGCCCTCCTCAAACCCCAGGCCCTGGTAATAAAGAACAGCTTGTAATTTCTGAAGGGGCTTCCCAGGTGGCTTAGTGGTAAAGAATCTGCCTGCCAAGGTAGGAGATGCAGGAGACTCGGGTTCGATCCCTGGGTCAGGAAGATCCCTTGGAGGAGGAAATGGCAACCCACTCTAGTATTCTTGCTTGGAAAATCCCATGAACAGAGGAGCCTGGTGGGCTACAGTTCATGGGATCTCAAAGAGTTGGACACAACTTAGTGACTGAGCACAACAATAACTTACTTTCTGAACATACCACACAATTAGTGACATTCGCAGCTTGGCTGTTTCCTTCCAAGAAATGCGCGCTTTCCTTTCTCCACCTGGCTCACTGTCCTTCATCCTTTCAGTTCTAGTTCAGGCTTAGCTCTTTTAAGATGCTTTCCTGAAACCCCTAGATTAGTCCATGAGCAGATTTGCTCTCTCCCACCTCCTGCACTTATCGTTACACTATGATTCTTTGTTTTGAGCTGTGTGTTCCTCTACCAGGCAGAATGTTCTTGAAGTACAGTGGCTTTTCTTATTTTTCTTTATGGTCTTTGAGTGAGATTCCCCAGCCTCACTCCTAGCAGAGCCCAGTCCATTTAACCTGGTTTGCAGAAGGTGCCCAACAAATGTTTATGAAATTGCATGCTATGCTTCCTACCTGTGGCTGCACAGACTTCCTTCAGCCTGCAACACCAGCAGCCTTCAGCAAACCCTCCTTAGAACACAAGCCCAAAGGTGGACCAAGGCAGGTTTCACCCCTATTTCTTAAGTGCTGTTAGTCAACTCCCCTAGAGTCCCACCACCCCAGATTTGTGAGCTTCAGAGTCGGCAGGTCTAAGGCAGCCTCAGCACTCCCCACTCCCTCCCACCTTGTTTTCTCTAAGCAGAAACAAAAAGGCGTCCAAGTGCCTGAGATCCAGGTTGCTGTTCCACAGGACTTGTAGGACAGCATCACATCTGACTCCATGAGGGTATTATTTCAAGCATTACTAAACACCCCTAACCTATCAACTCCTGGCTTTGTAGTCATTTCCAGTTGGAATGTCTTTAGGCTGAAAATAGACAGGTTTGTGAGAAGACATAAACATCTTTGGTGAGAGGTGACATATGTTTTCTCCTAGTGAAAGCAAGCCACTCCCGTAGACTCTGCAGTTTTTTGGACACTGCATAAAATACATCTCTTAGGCAATTAATTTCCTGGCAGGCTTTGAGTGAAGCAATTACTCCATGTTTTTCTTTGTCATTGTTCGAAAGTTTAACAGCGCATCTATCTCCTTTATTCGTGTGTGGAAGGCTAAAGGCTACCTTGAAACCTCTGCGGCAAATGTATGTAAAAACGCTTAGTGTTCACACGTTTGATTTAAATATTGACAAATTTTTTCATTAGTACATTAAATCCTCAGATTTATTCATCTTAAATGCTTTCCAGGAGAGTGACTCCCCCATTAGCATGACTCCCAGTAACTCAATACAAACTTTGTAAGTGGGCGAACCACGGAACCTGGGAGTCTATTGTGCTCCTATTCTGTGGTGAGGCAGCTGTAACTGGTTATGAACCAGTGCTGGAAATAGTGTTTGGAGCTTTCTTGGCAGATTTCTTACATCGTTATTCAATATGAACTGCAAATCATATGCTCGCAGTTATGAAAATGTCAGGAAACTCCTAGTGTTCATGCTTTGTTTGACAAAGCTATTTTCGAGTCGTTTTGGAAGGCAGGGGCATCCAGCGTTTGGGATGGAGAGGGAACAAGCGGCCCCGCCCCCACCTTCCCAGCAGGATTTGAGAAGTTGGTAATTTAGTGCTAGATGACAAGAGCTCAACTCTGAACTGAGAGCCGGCCGTTTCGCACAGTCTCGATTAGTCCAGGATGTGTGCCAGGGCTACTAGAGGTCTGAAAGGAAATGCAAGAAACTTGTTCACTTCTTGCTCAGTTTGGATCTGCTGAGGAGCTTCAGATCAGGGTCAGCAAGTGCTTGACTCTTACTCCTAGAGGCAGTGGGGCAATGCCCAAAGGAGAGCCTAGAGAGAAGGGAGAGAGTGAGAGGAAGGAAAGGCAAGGGTTTGGCAGAGAGAGCGAGGGAGAGAAAAGGGCAGGGGAGAGGACAAAAAGGAAATGTGAAAGAAATGCAAAAATCTTACACAAGGAACTACATTCCTATGACCTTTCAACACAGAGAATAACTTTAGAGTCTTACCACATTCTTGTAAGATATGTAAGGGTACACTTAATTTGAAAAAGCAAAGGTTGTTGTGGAAATTTTGAAAAATAGAAGCACAAAGAAGAAAATTAAAGTCACCAGACATCCAGGACCCACAGAAAATCACTCTTAACAAATATTTTTTATGCATACATATAAACACAGGAATGAATTCTTTTTAAACTGTGGAATTATATGAGACATGATTTCTTCTTTTGAATGGAATATGTATTTTCCTTATCATTATTCTTCTAAAATTGGTTTGTAGTGGTTGCAGTGAAACATGTTGGTTCTATCCAACTTTTTGTTATTTACAAAAATGTTGAGGTGAATATCCTTGTGTATGACTCTTTATACACATCTATGACTATTTTCCTAAGCTAAAAACAATGAGTAGAATTATTTTCTAGGTCGAAGGTATGCAGATCTTTTAGCTTTTTTATATATATTTCCAAATAGTCCTCTATCATCTTGAGGTTATTTGATTCCTTACTTTAAAGATGAGGAAAGGGAAGAAGGGATAGTAAATGATGCAGGTAGGCTTGAATTCAGGTATTCTAGCCCCTGATATACGCTCCTGGACTCTATAGGCTCCAAGCTGCACTGTCTCTCAGCTATGATGATGAATAATAATCAGCAGTAGTTTTAACGATTATTTCTACCATCAGTGTAGGACAGGGTCTATTTCTCTGCACTTGCTGCTAACCAGTACCTGCTAAGGGACTTACTAGGTATTATCACTTTTTAAGATCATAGCTCGTTTTCATCCATAGTGAAACATCCTTCTCATGTGCTTGCATGTTTGTAAAATGTTTGCATTAGTTATGTAAACCATTTGCACATTTGATGCATTTTCTCTGTCTATTCTACTCTTGGTATCATTATTCTTATTAGATGAGGACACTGAGGTTTTGAGACACTGAACTGCTTGTTCAAGATCATGTAGTGAAGTGGCAAACTTGTGTTTTTAAGTCGGTTTCATGTCATGCCAGGCACAGTGTTCTTTTATAAATTCCAAGGATATTAATGTCCTAAATCCAACAGAGGAAAACCAAATCCTCTGAATACTGCAGTAAGTAAAATCAAGAAAATCCACAATCGTACAAGGAGGTGTAGAGCCCCTCAAGAGAAGTATTGAATGTCTCTCTGGTCTTTAATTATAGCCACTGAATTGTGTGCTTAGATTATCTGCAGAGACATAGCAACAGCCTAAGAACCATGTTTATAATGTGTTTTTATTTGGGTGAGCGCTTCCTTCTATACTGGCAGACTTAATAAACCTGTAGGGAGAAATGGAGGAGAGATGCTGAGGAAGGTGGTGGTGTATTGGTTCACATGGTGTATGTGGGGATGGTGTATTGGTTGATGGTCTATTTCACCGGTCAGAGAGGGAGGGAAGGTAGCTACCAAAAAAGCTGATTGATGGTAAGGGCACTCAGGATTAGGAGTGAGCTCTCTGAAATGAGGGAGGTGCTGTCTTGCTTTCCTCTCTACTGCTCTCAGTTCACTTGGAGTTATCAGGCTTCACTCTGAATACCAGAGTTCAAAAGGGCTCTACCACCACCATTCATAGGAAGCAACAATACTCTCTTGGTGAACAGAACTAAAATCATGTCGTAAGACCAGTGGCTGAAGGGGCGAGACAACAAGGGAGCCTGAAGAGGGGGACTTGAGGGAGCATGGCAACATTCTTCAAACGCGTCCAGCACACGCCGCATCCTTTCTTAGACACGTGTGTCTTCACCTTCCCTCCTCATTGCCTCATCTCCACCGTCCTGGCACATGGTGCTCAGTCAGAGAACATGTTTACTGACAGCCTACCAGGCAGCAGGCACCCACCCCTGGGGGTCCAGCAGTGGGCAGAGCCCAGACCTTAAAGGAGCATATCTCCTCAAGGTATCCAGTACAGGGCTGCTGAGGATGGGCAGACACATGGATGAATGAGTCAAAGACTGCACTCGTTAAAATGGAGAGCAGAGGAGGAATATTTGGACTGCGACTGTAAATGAATGATGATCTCTGAAGTGGCTGAAGATAACCAGGAGCTGCCAGTGCCCTCAGAACTGAAGTCAGCGTTCTGAGAAGTAAAGGCCAACTAGTTCCCTCTTTTCCCTTCTTCCTCACATCACTAAATCTCATCTCCAATTAAACAGCCACCCAGTTAAACCATGCTGATGGTCCCCTGCTGCTTTTAGGATAAAGTGCAAATTCCTTAACCAGGTGCATAAGTTGTCTCACACATCTCTTTCTAGGCTTATCTTCTGCTGTTCTGACAGAAAGAAGAGAAAAGTCCTGCTCGAGAGCAGCTAAGTGCAGGCTATGGGATGCCCAGGAAGGCAGCCGTCAGTGAACGTTATTCATCCAACCAGCATCAGGTGAGCGCCTGGCTGGCAGATGTGTGACAGCACATGGAGGTTCTAGTGCTCAAGGAGCCCACGGTTTAAAGAGGAGCCAACTGTGGGTGATGTCATACGGACTGCTACCTGGCAGGGAGGAAATGGCACGTGGGGAGGCAGCAGTAGCTCTGTTCATTCATTCCACAGACACTCAGTGTCTGCTATGTGCCCACAGCTATTCTAGGTATCAGGCCTCAGTGAACCAAGCACAGGGCAGGGGAGCAGCCTGCTTGGCGCAGCCAATACAGGGTCAAGGGTCTGTGGAAAGTTTTAAAACAATTATAAAACCAACACTCGATTTAGTCTGCTGTTATTGCCACACTGTGCTTGTGAGTCAAACAATGACATATAAAATATTTCTCTCCAGTGGGGAGGTGCTCCCACTGTCCTGCCCTTCGTACACCACTGCTGCAACAGTAGACGGAACCTCCCCCACCCCCTGCCCTCACGGAGCTTGCACTCCACTGGGGGAGGGGGGTGGCTCGTCCCTCTACAGCAGGAGAGCTGCCGTGCCGCTGGCCACTGGCTCACCGAGCAGGGGACCTCAGCTGGAGGTGGCGTGAGAGTGCGCTCTGGCCCAAGGGATGTGAGCAGAGGTGGAGTGTACCAGCTCTGCATCCAGCTCTGAAGAAAGAAAGAAGGGACGCAGGGGCAGGGGGTGAGGACAGAAGGAAAGAAGGAAGAAGGGGAGGGAAGGAGGGACAGGCAGGAAGAGAGGCCTGAGTCTTCACAAAAGAAAGAAGAGAATGTGCTCCTGACCGGCATGGGACTGTGAAGATGCTGAGGACGCCATCTAGGACAAGATGGATGCCACAGCTTGGGGCGGGCAGAGGAGCAATATAGGGGCTCAGGGTGAGCGTGGGGAACAGAGCTCCCCTTCCAGCTCTGAGCAGCCTCCTTGGGACTGAGGAGAAATCAATTTCTGTCTTGTCTAAGCCACTGTATCTTTATCCACCTTTCTTTCTTCCTTACTTCCTTTGTTTCTTCTCATTTATTACACCAACCTAGACGGTATACTAACTAATACTGAGAGATATGCTATAGAGAAAGAAAGGAAATACAGTTTGTCCCGTGATAACTTGCATGCAGAAAAATAAATCAGGGGTAGAAGAAAGTAGGGGCTGGCAGGTGGGAGAGGCTGCAAGGTCTGTGTTGGGGTTAGATGCATCCCAACTCCCATGAGCCAATACAATTGTCACTAGCCACTGGCACCTGAATATGGCCAGCTGAGACATGTAAAATACACTCTGGATTTCAAGAACTTACTACAAAAAAATACATGTAAAATAACTCATTAATATTTTCATATTAATTACATGTCAAATGATAATATTTTAGCTCTACTGGGCTAAATAAAACATATTGCTAAAATAATATGTTAAAATGTAAACATTAAAATTCATTTCACTGTTCTTACTTTTTAAAATGCAGCTCCTAGAAAATTTAAAATTACACACATGGTTGGTGTCTGTGGCTGACATGGTACTTCTGCCTAATGGTGCTGCTTTACTCTCCCACTAGGTACTTCTCATGATCCTCCCACCAGTTCTCCCTTAAGCCTTCTGACTCCACCGTGCCACTGCCTCCTAGCTTTCCAGGGTCCTGGTCACAGGGGAGAGTCCTGATCTTTCGGTGTTAGGGTTTATCAAGAATTATCATGATTATTCAGTGGACTCTTTTATGACCCAGGAAAGTAGGCCCCTACATGTATGCAGAATACACACCTGCCTCACTGGAGAACAGTTGAGAAGGACCAAAGGCTTGTTGCCTCTCAAAAAACACATGTGTGCATGTCCCACATATGCGACTCTATGGACTGCAGTCTGCCAGGCTCCTTTGTCCATGGATTCTTCAGGCAAAAATATAGGAGTGGGTTGCCATGTCCTCCTCGAGGGGATCTTCCCGACCCAGGGATCAAACCTGTCTCTTATGTCTACCTGCATTGGCAGGAGTGTTCTTTACCACTAGCGCCACCTGGGAAGCCCCTCAAAAAACACCCATTTCCAATTGGACCACCACAATACACAACCTTCCCCCATTGAAGGTTTGCCTTTAAGTTCAAAGTGTTTGCTTCTAGAAGACCCTTGCTAAAGAAAGCTGCATTCAAAAAACTTGAATGCCATCATATCCGAGAGCAAGGGCTTCGGAGTCAGACGAACTAGGTTCATAACCTAGCTCTTCCCTTCCGCACCCGAGCAGCCTTTGAATAACTGCTGAGCCGTTTCATGCATCCACTTAATCTCCAGAGTCAGGATACCATTCCCCACACCTCACACCATGGTTTCAACTCTAACACACGTGCCGTGGAATTAGGCCAACTCATGGACGACAGACCCCAGGCCTCCAGCCATCCCTTTTAAGAAGCTGTTCAGAATTAGGAAGAAGGATTAAAAAAACCAAAAAGCATGACTACAGGGGTATGAATCACCTTTGCTTCACTGCCTCATGGAAAAGTTCTGCCAACAGGGAGAGGGCTGGGAAAGACAGTAAAAAGAGAACCACTTTCTCATTGAATGCACATGATAAAAGTAAAAATTCCCTTCATACACGTACAGTGTTCTACCTGGAGGCTAAGGGGTCAGGACTATGCATGAAAAAATTAACTGAAGCAGTTCTTCACGAAGGAAGAAAAACAAGGCATCGTGGTGCATCCTGGGTGAAATGTCCTTTTCACACTGGCCCTCGGGTTACCTCAGCCAGAGATGGCCTGTCAAGGTGATGCTGGCTGATGCACGATGAAGTGTTTCATTAACACTGTCAAGGCATAACAGCATTTACGGGTCCACATGCTGCACCTTCATGTGTTGCTCACACATAAATCTGATCTTACTTCACAGAGCTGGGAGCCATTGAAATACCAGCAGCTTTCTGCCCAGAGTCACATAGGGGAGGAAGTGTTTGATGCTCACTCTCCCTGCAAAGTGCTGGGAGCTGGGTATTGTTAGCCCCAATTCTCTGCGGTTCAAAGAGGCTTCTCAATGTTTCTCTGATCCAGCAAGCATCAGACGAGAGCTAGAATCAGTTTCAACTAATTATTTTTTTAAATATTTACTTATTTGGCTACTCTGAGTCATAGTTGCAGCATGTGACATCTAGTTTTCTGATACCAGGAATTGAACCTGGGCCCCCTGCATAGGGAGCGAGGAGTCTTAGTCACCAGACCACCGGGGAAGTCTCAGCTCCAGCTAATTCTTAAGCAGCTTGCCATGTTCTACCAAAACAGAAAGCACAGGAGCATGATGTTTAGTCATTACGTAATATTAAATCAGATGGAATTTTACCTTGAATGTTTTAATCATTTTTATGAAGAAAAATGCTAGGAAACCAATCTCTCTGGCTAGGACACAGACCTAAACATACTGATGACTGGAAAAGCCTTGGAAAGGATGTGTGCACAGCAGAGCCAAGGTGATGTTGTCCAAAGAGGACTGATGGAGGAGGGCAAATCTTCGAGCCTCCTCTAGTGATGTGGGGGCATTTTGAAAGCCTCTTAGAGTCTCACTTTGCTTATTAATGAAATGGGAAGCCTTACCCAAACCACCTTCCTCCCCACCACCCATGGTCTGGATCACAGGATTTTTGTATGACAAAGCATGTGAAAATGCTTTTGTGAGCTACAAAGCCCTTCGTGAATGTACCAAACTAATCAATGGGTGCAGTGGATGACTTGGTGTGGGAAAAGGGCAAAGATTAGGGAGATTTGACTTTTCTTTATTATTTTGGAAAATGTGATTTTTATCATTTCTTCCCTTCCTCTTTGGTTTGAGGACAGAAAATTATCCATTTTAAAAATCCAAACCAAATTTTAAATTGAATTTAAATATAACATTGCAAAGTGGATCCTATTTCCAAAGCATTTTCCATACATCCTCACATTCGATCCTCAAGGTCCCTCTCTGAAGTGGATATTTTAAAGATGAGGAGTATGAGATTGAAGAGATTGAGTAGCTTCTGTCTGACCCTTGGCTATTAATTGGAAAGATGGGAACTTGATACCAAGTGGGTTGATGTCAAATCTAATGTCCTTTCCTCTTCATTCAGTTTCCTCTGAGCCCAAATTCCATTCTACCATCTCCTTCTATTCTCTGCCAAATATATTTAGCAGAATATAATTTAACATCACTGATGAATCACTCATCTTCTTAGTTAATCAGGTGTCAGGTGAGGAGAATATTTACTTTCCAGCACTGTCCTTTATCTCAGAGAGTTCAAAAGACATGGCCTCTACTCTCAGGGAGCATGTAATCTTTCTAGACAGATAAGATATCAAATGTTGAAACAACTAGAAAGACAAGTGTGTTAAACCATATAGTACAGAACCTAGGTGTAATAGAGTGAGTGCAGGAAAATGCCACAGGCAGCTGGGTGGTCAGGGAAGACTTCCTGGAGGAGGTGCAACTTGAGCTTCTTCTAAAAGTCATGGCAGAACAGAGGCCAGAGGCCAGATCCTGAGTCATGGCCAAGTATTCTTCTTACTATGAAGACTGGCATGAAAAGGAAGAGTAGATCTTACTTTTCTTTTTATCTTCCATTTAAATACACTCCTGTGTTACCTGGTTGGGGGACATACACGTGGCGAGCAGATAGTTTATTTGTAAATGTTTGCCATGTAAGAGGTTGATTTATATGTTAGTCAAAATGACCGTCACAGTATCAGTAAAATCAATTGACAACAGTGCTCAAAATGACATACTGCTTTTGTGAAAGAGCTATCCTCTCCGAGGTAATACTCATAAAGGAAAAAAAGGCATTCTTTCATGTGGCTTTCTAAAAAATGCAGCCTGGCAATCTAAAAGCCCATGTTGTAAAGCTGCCCTCTTTGAAACCTCTTTTATATCTAGCATGTGCAGATCCACTAGGCATAACATTTTAAAAATTGTGACACAAAACGCAAAATGGCTGCACTATCCTTTCAAGTTTGATGCAGCCAGTTAAATATTCAGCATCACTGTTCATAGAAACACTTTTAGATCTGAGGAGATATGAAACCCAGCCATCCCGCAGCTGGAATGTGAAGATTCTGCAGAAGAGCGTGGATTAACTTGAAAGTACAGGGCGAATGGGATGGCCTCGTTTCCTTAGTGACCGAGAGTTCACAAGAAACTCCCTATTTGTTTCAACACATTGTAAATCTGTGTCCCCAATGCCAAACTTTGTGTCTGGTACAGAATAAGTATGTAAGAAACAAATGTTGAATGAAAGAAGAGATGCTTTCTTTGATGATTTTGTACTTTATAGCGCCTTGAGAGTCCTTGTTATAAACATCGTAACGTCAACCACTTGTAGGCACATGGATGGCTCAGCACTTTAGAAAGATGATCTTATTCTCACCATATAACAATCACAAGAGGCAGATATTACTACTCTCACTTAATAGACAGGAAAACCTGGAGGCTAAGGGGTCAGGACTATGCATGAAAAAATTAACTGAAGCAGTTCTTCACGAAGGAAGAAAAACAAGGCATCGTGGTGCATCCTGGGTGAAATGTCCTTTTCACACTGGCCCTCGGGTTACCTCAGCCAGAGATGGCCTGTCAAGGTGATGCTGGCTGATGCACGATGAAGTGTTTCATTAACACTGTCAAGGCATAACAGCATTTACGGGTCCACATGCTGCACCTTCATGTGTTGCTCACACATAAATCTGATCTTACTTCACAGAGCTGGGAGCCATTGAAATACCAGCAGCTTTCTGCCCAGAGTCACATAGGGGAGGAAGTGTTTGATGCTCACTCTCCCTGCAAAGTGCTGGGAGCTGGGTATTGTTAGCCCCAATTCTCTGCGGTTCAAAGAGGCTTCTCAATGTTTCTCTGATCCAGCAAGCATCAGACGAGAGCTAGAATCAGTTTCAACTAATTATTTTTTTAAATATTTACTTATTTGGCTACTCTGAGTCATAGTTGCAGCATGTGACATCTAGTTTTCTGATACCAGGAATTGAACCTGGGCCCCCTGCATAGGGAGCGAGGAGTCTTAGTCACCAGACCACCGGGGAAGTCTCAGCTCCAGCTAATTCTTAAGCAGCTTGCCATGTTCTACCAAAACAGAAAGCACAGGAGCATGATGTTTAGTCATTACGTAATATTAAATCAGATGGAATTTTACCTTGAATGTTTTAATCATTTTTATGAAGAAAAATGCTAGGAAACCAATCTCTCTGGCTAGGACACAGACCTAAACATACTGATGACTGGAAAAGCCTTGGAAAGGATGTGTGCACAGCAGAGCCAAGGTGATGTTGTCCAAAGAGGACTGATGGAGGAAGGCAAATCTTCGAGCCTCCTCTAGTGATGTGGGGGCATTTTGAAAGCCTCTTAGAGTCTCACTTTGCTTATTAATGAAATGGGAAGCCTTACCCAAACCACCTTCCTCCCCACCACCCATGGTCTGGATCACAGGATTTTTGTATGACAAAGCATGTGAAAATGCTTTTGTGAGCTACAAAGCCCTTCGTGAATGTACCAAACTAATCAATGGGTGCAGTGGATGACTTGGTGTGGGAAAAGGGCAAAGATTAGGGAGATTTGACTTTTCTTTATTATTTTGGAAAATGTGATTTTTATCATTTCTTCCCTTCCTCTTTGGTTTGAGGACAGAAAATTATCCATTTTAAAAATCCAAACCAAATTTTAAATTGAATTTAAATATAACATTGCAAAGTGGATCCTATTTCCAAAGCATTTTCCATACATCCTCACATTCGATCCTCAAGGTCCCTCTCTGAAGTGGATATTTTAAAGATGAGGAGTATGAGATTGAAGAGATTGAGTAGCTTCTGTCTGACCCTTGGCTATTAATTGGAAAGATGGGAACTTGATACCAAGTGGGTTGATGTCAAATCTAATGTCCTTTCCTCTTCATTCAGTTTCCTCTGAGCCCAAATTCCATTCTACCATCTCCTTCTATTCTCTGCCAAATATATTTAGCAGAATATAATTTAACATCACTGATGAATCACTCATCTTCTTAGTTAATCAGGTGTCAGGTGAGGAGAATACTTACTTTCCAGCACTGTCCTTTATCTCAGAGAGTTCAAAAGACATGGCCTCTACTCTCAGGGAGCATGTAATCTTTCTAGACAGATAAGATATCAAATGTTGAAACAACTAGAAAGACAAGTGTGTTAAACCATATAGTACAGAACCTAGGTGTAATAGAGTGAGTGCAGGAAAATGCCACAGGCAGCTGGGTGGTCAGGGAAGACTTCCTGGAGGAGGTGCAACTTGAGCTTCTTCTAAAAGTCATGGCAGAACAGAGGCCAGAGGCCAGATCCTGAGTCATGGCCAAGTATTCTTCTTACTATGAAGACTGGCATGAAAAGGAAGAGTAGATCTTACTTTTCTTTTTATCTTCCATTTAAATACACTCCTGTGTTACCTGGTTGGGGGACATACACGTGGCGAGCAGATAGTTTATTTGTAAATGTTTGCCATGTAAGAGGTTGATTTATATGTTAGTCAAAATGACCGTCACAGTATCAGTAAAATCAATTGACAACAGTGCTCAAAATGACATACTGCTTTTGTGAAAGAGCTATCCTCTCCGAGGTAATACTCATAAAGGAAAAAAAGGCATTCTTTCATGTGGCTTTCTAAAAAATGCAGCCTGGCAATCTAAAAGCCCATGTTGTAAAGCTGCCCTCTTTGAAACCTCTTTTATATCTAGCATGTGCAGATCCACTAGGCATAACATTTTAAAAATTGTGACACAAAACGCAAAATGGCTGCACTATCCTTTCAAGTTTGATGCAGCCAGTTAAATATTCAGCATCACTGTTCATAGAAACACTTTTAGATCTGAGGAGATATGAAACCCAGCCATCCCGCAGCTGGAATGTGAAGATTCTGCAGAAGAGCGTGGATTAACTTGAAAGTACAGGGCGAATGGGATGGCCTCGTTTCCTTAGTGACCGAGAGTTCACAAGAAACTCCCTATTTGTTTCAACACATTGTAAATCTGTGTCCCCAATGCCAAACTTTGTGTCTGGTACAGAATAAGTATGTAAGAAACAAATGTTGAATGAAAGAAGAGATGCTTTCTTTGATGATTTTGTACTTTATAGCGCCTTGAGAGTCCTTGTTATAAACATCGTAACGTCAACCACTTGTAGGCACATGGATGGCTCAGCACTTTAGAAAGATGATCTTATTCTCACCATATAACAATCACAAGAGGCAGATATTACTACTCTCACTTAATAGACAGGAAACTGAGGCTTAGAGAAATGAAGCAGTTTGGCCAAGCTCACAGCCAGGCCCACATGATACCTAAGTGCACGATGCCAACCTTTGTTTACAAAGCCACTTACCCTTGATGAGTGCACCAGGATAGGAACAGAGAGAGCCAAAGCAGAAAATAAGAGCAATATTATTAAAATCAGCCAACATTTATTAATATCAAGTATATATACTTTGTAAGAGATCATGTTCTATTTCTTCTAATTATCACTATAACCCTAAGAGGTCAGTTCTGTTTATCCCTCACATAGATGAGTAATCCCTGGGTTGTGAAGATGCCCTGGAAGAGGGCATGGCAACTCACTCCAGTATTCTGGCCTGGAGAATCCCATGGACAGAGGAGCCTGGCGGGCTATGGTCCATGGGGTCACAGAGTCAGATACAACTGAAGCGACTTAGCTTGCATGCCTGCACAGATAGGTGAAACGAGACTATTCACCTAGTAAGTAATGGAGCAAAGTCCCAGATATGAAACCATACAGTACTTAAAATTACTTTTCTTAAAAAAAAAAAATCCCAACCATTGTATTTTTGCCTAATTTACCCCTACTCAACGAAAGTTGGACTGTAACAAAATAAAAGGCAAACAATTCTTTCTAAAATTTCTTTTTGTTTTTTGCTGAAATGGTCCCATGAATGGAGAGTTTATCACCTATCCAATGATGTCTTCCTCAAGAAGAGAGGAGAGGGATCAAGATAAAGATGGTTCGTGGTCCCTGTCAGGAATTCCCAGGGCTGACACTCTGATCCTCTCATCATTCACCACTTCTGAGTGGGACTGAAAGGCAGCTGATGCCTAGTTGAATCTTGTCAATCAGAAAAGGCAACATGCCAGTCTTGTTAATGCCACCTTCTCAGTGGATCTGTCAGCACTATTGATAGCCCTGGCCCCTGCTGTACAGCAGAAATGTCTACCTAAGCTTGTCTCTCTCACCTTTTCTTTAAAGGAGCTGCAAGGCCATGGGGCCAGGCTTCCTTTTGGTACTAACCTTCCAAGGAAGCCAGCTTTGTGTTCACACCTGCCAGGGGCACATTTGCTCTCAATGGCTAGGCCCCTCCCCTCTTCAGTCACCCCTCTGGAAACCACTCTCTCTCCTTTCGCTTCTCAGCATTTCATAGGCAGTATCCAGTGGGCGCACACCAGCTAACAAGTGATCTATTGAGGAACTCTGCTGGTCTGACTCAGCTCTGTGCTAGTCATTGGCAAGGTGAGGACGGCCTCAGGCTGCTAAAACATGGAGACAAATGAGCAAGAAGCAGCTGACATTTCCTGGCGCCATCAGCTGACATTTCCTGGCGCCATCTTGTGTTTCAGTCCTTAGTTTGAGCTTTTCTTCTCTCTCCTTCCAGTAGGTGAGACTCATGTTGGGCCCAAGTTCACAAGTCAGGATCTTACATGTAGAAAGAGTTAAAGGCATGCATGCTCAGTTCCTCAGTGACGTTCAATTCTGTGACCCCATGGACTGTAGCCAGCCAGGTTCCTAAAGGCACAGATATGCAATTTCAGGGGAAGAGGAAGAGGACGGATTGGGTTCCCCATGCCAAGACCTATGCCAAGCACCTTTGAATCTGCATGTGTTCCCATGAGTCAGACTGTTACTATCTTCATTTAATAGATGAATGGAGGAGGGTAAGGATGAGGAGAAATCTGTTAAATGTTCAAGCTGGATCTCCAATCCAGATCTGTCTAATTTCAAAAGAGAAATTCTTGGATACTTTTAGCTTCATGCTTTTCTTATTAGAGACTAAATCCTGAAACTCCCCAGGATACCTGCAGTTGGATCTCCTCTGAAGTGTACTCTTAGGAGCTTTATAAACAGGGGTTCTTAAAAGACATATGGAACTTGGGTGTGACATCTCAGGTGCCAAGCTGGACACATGTGTGATTGTCCCCAGTGAAAGCTTTCCCCTCAAACTTCTCTTTTCTTTGTCCCTCATATTCCCTGGTGACATGGAGGAGAAAGTCATGATTAGGGGCTGATCTGTCTTCCAATTTAAAATATTAAGACCAGCTTGGAGGCTTGCAACATCCTTACCTAGGACCTAGGGAAGACCCTAGAGCAGCACACAGGCAGGTTCCTTACCGCTAGCACCACCTGGGAAGCCCTAGTATCACCATACTGACCTTTAACTTCTTTATCTGTAAAATGGGGCTGGTGACTCAACCAGCTACCTTTTTAGCATACTGTGGAATTTCAGAAAGGTACATGTGAAAGCCCTCTGTCAACTGCAAAGTGCTAGATTGACTTCTACTAACAGATTCATTCTTTCAGTAAATATTAAGTGCTTCTTCATGAAAAGCACACTGTCAGGCTATTTGGTGGATACAAACGAATAAAATACGATTTCTGTCCTTAAAGTATGAACATTGTTGAAAAGAAAATATGTTTATCTGAATAGCCATAACACAATGTAGTGTAAAAAATACTCACCAGAATAAAGAGAAACATAGCAGAGTAAGCAAGGGGGCTTTAGGAAAAGGGAAGAAGCCAGCATACTTAAGAGCCATCTGGGAGATAAACATCTATGAAACTTGACAACTGCCTCATTAAATTATACATTCTTTCATCCACTAAATGTTTAGCAGAGGCTTATTATGTGCTGGTTTCCATGTAAGTTATTAACACTAGGCCAGCAAGGGTACATTTCATGCAAAGATGGGCTCAATAAAGGACAGAAATGGTATGGACAGAAGCAGAGATTCTAAGAAGAGGCGGCAAGAATACATGGAAGAACTGGACAGAAAAGATCTTCACAACCAAGATCATCACGATGGTGTGATCACTCACCTAGAGCCAGACATCCTGGAATGTGAAGTCAACTGGGCTGTAGGGAGCATCACTACGAACAAAGCTAGTGGAGGTGATGAAATTCCAGTTGAGCTGTTTCAAATCCTGAAAGATGATGCTGTGAAAGCGCTGCACTCAATATGCCAGCAAATTTGGAAAACTCAGCAGTGGCCACAGGACTGGAAAAGGTCAGTTTTCATTCCAATCCCAAAGAAAGGCAATGCCAAAGAATGTTCAAACTACTGCACAATTGCACTCATCTCACACGCTAGTAAAGACCACAGGACTGGAAAAGGTCAGTTTTCATTCCAATCCCAAAGAAAGGCAATGCTAAAGAATGCTCCAACATGTAGATTTTACCAAACTCTCCTTATTTCATATCTCTTTCTATGTAGCAAATCTATTCCCAGACTCCTTGCCATTAAATCCCATGTCCATTCATTCATGAAAATGAATCCAAGTTCATTTTCACTCTTTTGGCAGCATTTGACCCTGGTCACAGGATTCTCCTTATGAAACCTTCCTTTAGTTTTATTTTTGAGAGACAATCCTACTGCTATGGCTAATTCTTCATAGTCTCCTTCATGGCATTTCCTTCAATTGCCCAATCCTTAAATACATGGGTAATATAAGCCTCTTCTCTATACATGCTTCTGAAATGATTTCACTCATAATTCTTAAGTCTTCTATTACCATCAATATGACATGCATAAATGCTTATTAAACTTAACATTCCAGTTACAAATCTATAGCTTGTGGATTGGAGAAGGCAATGGCACCCCACTCCAGTACTCTTGCCTGGAAAATCCCATGGATGGAGGAATCTCTTTCTATGTAGCAAATCTATTCCCAGACTCCTTGCCATTAAATCCCATGTCCATTCATTCATGAAAATGAATCCAAGTTCATTTTCACTCTTTTGGCAGCATTTGACCCTGGTCACAGGATTCTCCTTATGAAACCTTCCTTTAGTTTTATTTTTGAGAGACAATCCTACTGCTATGGCTAATTCTTCATAGTCTCCTTCATGGCATTTCCTTCAATTGCCCAATCCTTAAATACATGGGTAATATAAGCCTCTTCTCTATACATGCTTCTGAAATGATTTCACTCATAATTCTTAAGTCTTCTATTACCATCAATATGACATGCATAAATGCTTATTAAACTTAACATTCCAGTTACAAATCTATAGCTTGTGGATTGGAGAAGGCAATGGCACCCCACTCCAGTACTCTTGCCTGGAAAATCCCATGGATGGAGGAGCCTGGTAGGCTGCAGTCTATGAGGCTGCTACTAGTCGAACACGACTGAGCAACTTCACTTTCACTTTTCACTTTTCACTTTCATGCATTGGAGAAGGAAATGGCAACCACTCCAGTGTTCTTGCCTGGAGAATCCCAAGGATGGGGGAGCCTGGTGGGCTGCCGTCTATGGGGTTGCACAGAGTTGGACACGACTGAAGTGACTTAGCAGCAGCAGCAGCTTGTGGATTAGGTGGACACTGGATTCGATGTCTGTTTCTCTTACACAGGTGATGGTCTAAAGTCCCTGAAGCAGAAATTTCATCTCACTATTCTTTGTACCCCTTGTGCCACAAAAAGCCTACAGTACACATGTTTGTGGAAGCAGTGAATGAATGACTATTAACCATTCAACTGAATGCCATGTAGGCAATGCCATGCAGCTGCTACATCTTTGTAAAGAAGAAATGGTTTCAACTTGGTGGTAGTGGTGGGGAGGGGGTAGGGGACAGTTAAAAAACAATCTGGGTTCCTTCTTAGAATCTTAAGATCTGAATCTGTTAATGGAATTGTAGGATTGTCAGAGGGAAAATTACTTTTGTCAGACACTGTAGAGCTTCTATAGCGTCAAAAAATCTTAAGGTAGCATTTTTCAAACAAGACTTCAATAATTCTAAGGTATTTTTTAAAGCCTTATATTAAACTTGGATGATATAAACATGATATATTATAAGAACATACCAATTTATAATTGTGTAATATGAGTTTTTAGTACCAATATTAGTTTTTATGTAATTCTTGTAGTTATTGTGTACTGATGAGAAAGAAAAGAAGTGTATTTGATACATAAATATTGCTTTAATGCAATGTGTAAGCCAAATTACATCAAGGTGCACTGCATGAAAAAAAGTACACAGTGTTGCAAAGGGTGGAAAACAATGGAGGAGTTTTTATTCATGCTACTTTAAATATAAGCCAAAACTGTGCCATAGCTCATCAATGCCATATTCTCATTACAAGAATTTAGTTTCAGCAAAATAGCATCACTCATTACAGTGCATCATGCTGCTAGTTTTAGATTTTGTTTGCATTTAATTTATAAACTTATTTTTGCTTTATATAAGAGCTTTAAACACAAAAATTTTAAAAAAAGCATAATAAAAATAACTTAGTATAATGATAGAGTCCTGAGAGATTATTTTCTTTAAAATAACTCATACTTTATTCAGGATGGAAAAAGACTGTGTTAATAAACTAAGGATCAGGGTGTAACAAGCTTACTTGGAAATAAAAGCTTCACTGTCAGAATAAAACGATTTATCTCTTAGTCTAGCATGTGATTACATACACATATACCACACACACAACCTCATACACATAATCCAGATATATACCACAAAAAAACACAAGACACACTTATACCTATATGTACAGTGATACACATGCAACACAGAAATACGTATGTACCTGCATGTATCACAAATAACTCCATGCACAAAAGAAACACGCATACATATACACACACTTCTTCCATAAATTTATATCAGCATTCTATAAAGAGAAAATTAACACAAACTGAGAAAGCTGGAGTTTAGCACAGCATTTTTAAAAAGGAGGCCTCAGAAATAGACTGCCAAGCTGCCAATACCAGTTCTGCTCCTTCCTGGCTGAACATCCTTGGACATTCCTATTTAATGCTCACTCCCTTACTATCTCTGTCATTAAATTGAAAAACGTAGTGAGTACCTAACTTGCATAATTGTTCAGAGAATTAAATGCACTATTGCACGCTGAGAAATATAACACTGTGTTAGCACACAGGAAGAAGTCAACAAATGATGACTTTTAAAAAAAATACACACACGCACACACAAATATAGAGGTCTGTGTTGGAATCCTGTGAGAGTTGTGACACCAAAGAGAGTTTTTCCCTTCACAGTCAGAGAAAGTGAAAAACCTGGGGGTCATCCCTAACATCTTGCAATCCTTCATTGCCCTCATTCAATCTATCACCAGCCTTGTTGACTTTTTTCCCTCTGAAACTCTAACAGATTGATGCCTCTCTCTTTACCTCATGTGGGCTAAAGCCAGGGGCTTATAACTGCTTTCCCTACATTTATTATTTTTTCCTCACTGAGGCTATACAGCCCTTTTTCAAAAAGCACACATGACCATGTACTTCCCATAATACTTTGAGTCCCTATTGCTATTAGGATAAAGCTTTGTACAATATACCCCTTCTTTACCTCTCCATCTTTCCAGCTGGGTCAAGACACTGTTCTATATTGTGTGACACTCCCCTGTTGAAAACCGATGGTCTATTTTCATCACATAGTAGAACCTCTCTAAATGCTGATTGGCTGGATGAAAAGAACACAACACTGCTTGACACTTCAGCAGAAGCATGTGAAAGATGGTGCCCCACAGGAAAGACAATGATGCCTGACATGGTAGGATAGTACCCCATGGTACATTTCAGTGTCTGGTGAAAAGCAGTGGTACTACCATGGTGCGCCACTGATGGTTCATCATCAGTGTATGTTAGGAGTAAATGTAACCAACAAAAATTTCAGCAATGCCCAATGAACTAATGGTTTTCAATAAGAGAAAACAGATTAACAGAATAGATTTTTATTTGTTTGTTTGTTTATTTGTTTGAAACCTGTGGTTTCTGAAAATACCTGTGAACACAAAGGTGATTCCTCCTAGCTTTTCTTAGTTATATGTAGTGGAATCATTATAGCAGAATGGAAGGACTATAAGATCCTGCAGTGTGGTTGCTATATAGCTGTATCTCACATTTTATCAAATGAAATGAAAGATGTGTGCTGGTCTGGTTCCTTGGCTTGCACACTAACAACAACAACAACAACAAACTAAACTCACATATCACAGTTTTGCAAATTATTGAGGTCACAGATCCATACCTAGAATCAGCACAGTTTCACATGTCACTTAGTTCAGATCACAGAATTGAATGAGGATAAAATGTCATAGGCTCATCAACTTTAGTTTCCCTTAAAGTCAAGGAGACATACTCACAAAGACAAGGTGATCTAAGGAGGTTTAGAATAACTTATTGTTAAGTTTGAGAGGCTGCTCACAAGTTTCCTAACATATGCCCCTTTTTTGATAGGAAAAGCCTCAGTGGTTTTTACCTAAATATGTTCAACTAAATAAGATATGTATTCAATTTGCCAAATATTAATCGGTTTCCTTACTATATTCCACTACAGACATCATTTTATAGTGTATCATAAATTGAATTTCTGTTAAGCATGTGGCCTTTTATCCATTGTCTTATGTTATTTTTTCTAACATCTTAAACTCTTATTTCTGGTATATAGCCAATTCAAAGTAGTTCCAATACTCAATTTTTGTGTATTAACCTCATTTTCTCTCTAGCTTAACCTCATCCTGTAAAGTAGTTAACAATCTGATAACTAACAGCTGAATGCACTGGTAAACTCTGATATTTCAGTAATTCCTCTGTGAACTTTCTTGTAAAGTGAACAATCTCCTTGCAATAAAAATGATCCTCCCCCGTTATTGTTTTGTAGATTTTCAGAAACAGGGAAATGTTCTTTTTTTAAATAGGGGGAAAATAGTGGAGTTTCTTTAACTGACTATGCACATACTTATTCACGAAAGTTATTGTGAACACTATATATAGATTACTGATTTGTTCAGAATTGACATGTTTTTCTTTGCTACTAAAATAGTAAGATAATTGTTTTCTTCTTGTTGTCACTTCATAATTCTATAGAATTTGGGAACCAGCATTCATATTACTGCAGAGAAAAAAATGGGTGACATTTATTTAGATACTGTTCATCAGATTATTTTGAAAGTAGGAGGCATTTAATGATTTTCTAAGAATTATTGTGTTGCATGATCTGGTAATTTTTTTCACATAATATTTAACTATTCTTCAAGTAGTACCAATAATTAATACAGCCTTTCATTTATTCAATTATTCAACTAATATTTACTGTGCAATTACTATGGACTAGGTATTGTCTAACAGCTTTATTGATTGTTATGACTGACAAATACTAAACTGCTACTGCTGCTAAGTCGCTTCACTTGTGTCCGACTCTGTGTAACACCATAGATGGCAGCCCACCAGGCGCCCCCTTCCCTGGGATCCTCCAGGCAAGAACACTGGAGTGGGTTGCCATTTCCTTCTCCAATGCATGAAAGTGAAAAGTGAAAGGGAAGTCACTCAGTCGTGTCTGACTCTTTGCGACCCTGTGGACTGTAGCCCACCAGGCTCCTCTGTCCACGGGGTTCTCCAGGCAAAAGTACTGGAGTGGGGTGCCATCACCTTCTCCGATAATACATTTATTTTAAAAGTGTACAATTTGATAAAACCTGACACACACGTATCCCTGTGAAGCCAGCACCACAAAAAACTATGAGCACATCCATCACCCCCAAAAGTTTCATTTTAAGCATGCCATCATTCCATCCCAGTTCCCATCGCCAGAAACCCACTGATCTGTCAATAAAGACTAGCTATGTAGTCTAGAGTTTTATATGAATGGAGTTATAAAGTATTTAGCAATTTTTAATTTCTTTTTTCTTTCCCTCAGCACAAATTTTTCTTTTAGATTCATCCACAGTTTTGAGTGTATCAATAGCTCAGTCATTTGTACTATTGAGTAGTAGTTCATTGTGTGCATTTACCACAGTTTACTTATTCATTTACCTCTGCTGGACAATTGGGTTAATTCTAGATTTTAACTTTAATAAATAATAATGCTATGAACATTTAAGTCTTTGAATGAACTTATACTTTCAATTTTCTTAGGTAAATGCTTAGCAGCAGAATGACCATATAGTAAATATATATTTAAATTTTTCAAAATTGCATTTTTTTTCAAACTGGTTTTAACATTTTACATTCCCAAGATCAGTATATGAAATTTTACTCGCTTTTCATCCTCACAATGTTTCATATGTTCAGTCTTAAATTTTAGCCATTTTAATATAGGTGCAATTGTATCTCATTATGGTTTTTATTTGAAAGGACTGAAAGGCTGACATTGAGCCTCTCTTCATGTGCTTTTTTGCCATTCTTGTTTTCTTCTTTGGTGTAGTATTTATTCAAATATTTCCCCATTTGTTACTGGGTTGTTTGTTCTCTTGTTTTTTAGTGTGAAGAGTTATTTATATAGTCTTAGCACAGTCTTTTACTGGTATATAATTGACAAAAATTCTACTAATCTGTAGTTTTTCTTTTTCATTCTCTGAATGATATCCTTCAAGGAATAGAAGTCTGTATTACTAATAAAGTCAAATACATTAATATCAATTTTCTTTATATTGCTATGTACTATTAATACCAATTTTCCTGTTGTTGCTATTGTATATAAGAAGTCTCTGCCTATGCATAAATCACAAATATTTCCTCTTATTTTTTTTCTTAGAAGTTTTCAAGTTTTAGGGTTTCTGTTTAGGTCCATGACCCGTTTTTACCTTCTGTACATGGTGCAATGTATGGATTAAAGTTTTCTCATTGGAGGCACATAAATATCCATAGTCCAGAAGAACTTGTTGAAAAAACTATGTTTTCCCCTAAAATGCCTTTGTATCTTTTTTTAAAAAATAAGTTGTCCATATAATGTGGACCTATTTCTGATCTATTTTGTCCCACTGATTTATTTATCTTTATATAAATACTAAACTGCCTTAATTACTATACCTTTATAATAAATCTTGTCACCTTTCCTTTCAAAGTTATTTTGACTATTTTGAGTCCTTCATGCAAAGTCAGAACTTTAGAATTAATGTCTCAATTTCTACAAGATAGAATGTTGGGATTTTGATTAAAACTATATTAAATCTATCCTTCAATTTAGAAAAAAAATTTGTATTTTGACAATATTGAGTCTTCAGAACTATGAACATAGCATCAGTTCAGTTCGGTTCAGTTGCTCAGTCGTGTCTGACTCTTTGCAACCCCATGAATTGCAGCACGCCAGGCCTCCTTGTCCATCACCAACTCCCGGAGTTCACTCAGACTCGCGTCCATCCAGTCAGTGATGCCATCCAGCCATCTCATCCTTGGTCGTCCTCTTCTTCTCCTGCCCTCAATCCCTCCCAGCATCAGAGTCTTTTCAAATGAGTCAACTCTTCACATGAGGTGGCCAAAGTACTGGAGTTTCAGCTTTAGCATCATTCCTTCCAAAGAAATCCCAGGGCTGATCTCCTTCAGAATGGACTGGTTGGATCTCCTTGTGGTCCAAGGGACTCTCAAGAGTCTTCTCTAACACCACAGTTCAAATGCATCAATTCTTCAGTGCTCAGCCTTCTTCACAGTCTAACTCTCACATCCATACATGACTGCTGGAAAAACCGTAGCCTTGACTAGATGGACCTTAGTAGGCAAGGTAATGTCTCTGCTTTTGAATATGCTATCTAGGTTGGTCATAACTTTTCTTCTAAGGAGTAAGCGTCTTTTAATTTCATGGCTGCAGTCACCATCTGCAGTGATTTTGGAGCCCCAAAAAATAAAGTCTGACACTGTTTCCACTGTTTCTCCATCTATTTCCCATGGAGTGATGGGACCAGATGCCATAATCTTCATTTTCTGAATGTTGAGCTTTAAGCCAATTTTTTCACTCTCCTCTTTCACTTTCATCAAGAGGCTTTTTAGTTTCTGTTCACTTTCTGCCATAAGGGTGGTGTCATCTGCATATGTGAGGTTATTGATATTTCTCCCAGCAATCTTGATTCCAGCTTGTGTTTCTTCCAGTCCAGCATTCCTCATCATAGCATATCTCCTTCTAATTAGGACAACTTTATCTTGGCAGTGTTGTATAACTCCCATGTACAGTTATTACACATAATTTAGCAGATTTTTTTGTTTAATGTGTCTTCATACTATTCGAAATATATACTTTTATAGTTTTATTTTATAATTAAAATTTATTTTATAATTTTCATAAAAATGCAAACACAGTTGAATGTTGTCTTTGATTATGTATACCGTACCATGTTAAACTCACTATTTGTTCTAATAACCTTTTTGTAGATTTAGTATTTTCTACACAGATCATCATGTCAGCTAAGAGTAAAGCTTCCTTTCCAATCTAATGTTTCTATTTATTTTCATTTTGCCTTATTACACTCATTCAGACACATCAATATTGAGTAGAAAGTATATCTTCCATTATTCTCATCTTAGAGGTTAAACCTCTAATTTTTCAATGTTGGTTGTGATGTTAACTAGAGATTTTTTGTAGATACCCATATTCAGATTTGAAAGTTGCCTGCATGGCTGAGAGTTTTGTAGCTGTTTGCTGTTGTTGTTTAAATAAATAAGGATGTTCAGTTCAGTTCAGTCACTCAGTCGTGTCTGAGTCTTTGTGACCCCATGAATTGCAGCACACCAGGCCGATGTTGGGACCTGTCAAATAATTTTTTTTTCATGTGTTGAGATGATTGTATGATTTTTCATTTTTGCTTAGTTAAAATTTAGATTGATTTTAAAGTGATAAACCAGTATTTTAATTTCTTAGATAAATCTCATTTTGTATATATTTTCCTTTGATATTTTGCTGGGTTCTATTTTCTTAAAGTTTTTAAAGAAATTTTGCACTAATATTTATTGAAAATATTTGTATACAGTTTTATTTTCCTATAATGTTCTTGCATGGTTTTTGAACTAGTGTATTACTGGCCCTATAGAATGAGTTGGGTGATATTCCCTCATCTTCAATTTTTAATAGAGTCAGTGTAGAATTGCTGGAGGGGGCTTTTTTTTTAATGCTTAGAAAAATTCAGCAATGATGACATCTGGGTCAATAATTCATTTTATGATTACAAATTTATAATTGAAATAGATACAGTTCTATTCAGGCTTCCCAGTGACACTAGTGGTAAAGTACCCACCTTCCAATGCAGGACACTCAAGAGCTGTGGGTTCAGCCCCTGTGTGCTGAATATTCCCTGGAGGAGGGCATGGCAACCCACTCCAGTATTCTATCCTGGAGAATCCCATATATGGAGGAGCCTGGAAGGGCCATAGCGTCCCAAAGAGCTGGGCATGACTGAAGCAATAATTCTATTCAGGTTATCTATTTCTTTTTGACTGAGATTTGTAGTCTGCATCTCTTAAATAATATGTCTGTTTTACCTAAGTTAGTAAATGTATTGGTATAAAAGTGTTAAAATCATTCATTATAATTTTAATATCTGTTGAATCTGTAGTACTATCATCTTTCTTATTTATAACATAATAAATTTGAGTCTTCTCTCTTTTTTCTTTTTCAGTCTATCTAGATGTTTACTAATTTTATTCATCTTCTCAAACAACCAGCTTTTAGCTTTATGATTTTATTTTTACATATACTGTACTTTTCAGACCAATTACTTCTTAGAAGTTAATAACTTTTGATAAGATATGAACCATATGAATAGTATCTTATATTTTTACCCTATTGGCTACCCTTTCTGGTCCTCTTTGTTTCCTAGTGTCGATACATATTTTGATCCAGTCTCCTTTTTTATCTGCTTGAAGTATTTCCTTTAACATTTTTATTATCAGGGTGTTCTATTATACTAGCTATTGTATGAATGAAAATCTCTTTCTTCTATACTCACTTTTTAAAATACAGAATTTTTGCTTTACAGCTTTTATTTCAATTGGTATTTTAAATTGTATTGTATTTCAATTGCAGGAGGAAAAGGGGACGACAGAGATTGAGATGGCTGGATGGCATCACTGACTCGATGGATGTGAGTTTGAGTGAACTCCGGGCGTTGTTGATGGACAGGGAGGCCTGGCGAGCTGCGATTCATGGGGTCGCAAAGAGTTGGACACGACTGAATAACTGAACTGAACTGAATATTTTTTTGCAGAGTTTAATTTTCCATTGATTACATAATGTGTATTTTTATTCTCACACTTTATACTTTCATCTCATATAATTAAAATTTATTTTATAATTTTCATAAAAATGCAAACACAGTTGAATGTTGTCTTTGATTATGTATACCGTACCATGTTAAACTCACTATTTGTTCTAATAACCTTTTTGTAGATTTAGTATTTTCTACACAGATCATCATGTCAGCTAAGAGTAAAGCTTCCTTTCCAATCTAATGTTTCTATTTATTTTCATTTTGCCTTATTACACTCATTCAGACACATCAATATTGAGTAGAAAGTATATCTTCCATTATTCTCATCTTAGAGGTTAAACCTCTAATTTTTCAATGTTGGTTGTGATGTTAACTAGAGATTTTTTGTAGATACCCATATTCAGATTTGAAAGTTGCCTGCATGGCTGAGAGTTTTGTAGCTGTTTGCTGTTGTTGTTTAAATAAATAAGGATGTTCAGTTCAGTTCAGTCACTCAGTCGTGTCTGAGTCTTTGTGACCCCATGAATTGCAGCACACCAGGCCGATGTTGGGACCTGTCAAATAATTTTTTTTTCATGTGTTGAGATGATTGTATGATTTTTCATTTTTGCTTAGTTAAAATTTAGATTGATTTTAAAGTGATAAACCAGTATTTTAATTTCTTAGATAAATCTCATTTTGTATATATTTTCCTTTGATATTTTGCTGGGTTCTATTTTCTTAAAGTTTTTAAAGAAATTTTGCACTAATATTTATTGAAAATATTTGTATACAGTTTTATTTTCCTATAATGTTCTTGCATGGTTTTTGAACTAGTGTATTACTGGCCCTATAGAATGAGTTGGGTGATATTCCCTCATCTTCAATTTTTAATAGAGTCAGTGTAGAATTGCTGGAGGGGGCTTTTTTTTTAATGCTTAGAAAAATTCAGCAATGATGACATCTGGGTCAATAATTCATTTTATGATTACAAATTTATAATTGAAATAGATACAGTTCTATTCAGGCTTCCCAGTGACACTAGTGGTAAAGTACCCACCTTCCAATGCAGGACACTCAAGAGCTGTGGGTTCAGCCCCTGTGTGCTGAATATTCCCTGGAGGAGGGCATGGCAACCCACTCCAGTATTCTATCCTGGAGAATCCCATATATGGAGGAGCCTGGAAGGGCCATAGCGTCCCAAAGAGCTGGGCATGACTGAAGCAATAATTCTATTCAGGTTATCTATTTCTTTTTGACTGAGATTTGTAGTCTGCATCTCTTAAATAATATGTCTGTTTTACCTAAGTTAGTAAATGTATTGGTATAAAAGTGTTAAAATCATTCATTATAATTTTAATATCTGTTGAATCTGTAGTACTATCATCTTTCTTATTTATAACATAATAAATTTGAGTCTTCTCTCTTTTTTCTTTTTCAGTCTATCTAGATGTTTACTAATTTTATTCATCTTCTCAAACAACCAGCTTTTAGCTTTATGATTTTATTTTTACATATACTGTACTTTTCAGACCAATTACTTCTTAGAAGTTAATAACTTTTGATAAGATATGAACCATATGAATAGTATCTTATATTTTTACCCTATTGGCTACCCTTTCTGGTCCTCTTTGTTTCCTAGTGTCGATACATATTTTGATCCAGTCTCCTTTTTTATCTGCTTGAAGTATTTCCTTTAACATTTTTATTATCAGGGTGTTCTATTATACTAGCTATTGTATGAATGAAAATCTCTTTCTTCTATACTCACTTTTTAAAATACAGAATTTTTGCTTTACAGCTTTTATTTCAATTGGTATTTTAAATTGTATTGTATTTCAATTGCAGGAGGAAAAGGGGACGACAGAGATTGAGATGGCTGGATGGCATCACTGACTCGATGGATGTGAGTTTGAGTGAACTCCGGGCGTTGTTGATGGACAGGGAGGCCTGGCGAGCTGCGATTCATGGGGTCGCAAAGAGTTGGACACGACTGAATAACTGAACTGAACTGAATATTTTTTTGCAGAGTTTAATTTTCCATTGATTACATAATGTGTATTTTTATTCTCACACTTTATACTTTCATCTCTAGATGGTGATTTTGATCTTTTGAAAATATGCATTCTGTATTTCTACATACTATGTTCAATTCTTTAGCTTTATGAACATATGCAGTAGAGTTATAATACTTGTTTTATTATCCTTGTCTACTAATTCTGACATCTGTGTCACTTTCATGTCAGTTTCAAATGATTGAGTATTCTCATCATCACAAGTCATGTTTATCTGATTCTTTGCATGCCTTCTAATTTTTGATTGTGGCCAGACATTATGGATATTATTTTGGGGGGTGCTGGATTTTTATGTGTTTATTTCTATAAATATTTTTGAGCTCTGTTCTAGGATACAATTTGTACCCTACATTGGAAGCAATGGAATCCCTTCAAGTGTTCATTTTGGGTTTTTTTTTTTTTTTTCGGTTGGGTTTTGCTTGTTTGTTTTTAGGCAGAACAGAGCAGCATTTGGTCTAGGAATAACTATGACAAACCTAGACAGTGTGTTAAAAAAACAGAGACATTACCTTATCAACAAAGGTCCATATAGTTAAACCTATTGGTTTCCCAAAAAAGGATAAGATGATTGGATAGAATCACCAACTCAATGGACATGAGCTTGAGCAAACTCCAGGAGTTGGTGGGCAGGAAAGCCTGGCATGCTGCAGTCCATGGGGTCACAAAGAGTCGGACACAACTGAGTGACTCAACAACAATGAGGAACTATTCTCTGCTTTTAAGACAGACCCTTCTGAGTATTCCACCAGGGCCTTGTGAATTGTGTGTGGTTTTTTTTTTTTTTTCCTTCTCTTTTAGGATCTCTTTAAGATTCTCTCTTAATACTAGAGGACCTCATGGATCTCTTTCTTTTGTGTTATTCACCTTTATTCTGTTATCATTTGTTCCCTTCTATACCCTGTGCTGTGCTTAGTCACACAGTCATGTCCGATTCTTTGAAACCTCATGGACTGTAGCTCACCAGGCTCCTCTGTCCATGGGGATTCTCCAGGCAAGAACCCTGGAGGGAGTTGCCATGTCCTTCTCCAAGGGATCTTCCCAACCCAGGGAATGAACCCAAGTCTTCTGCATTGCTTGCAGATTCTTTACCAAATTTACATCTCTAACTTGTATATCTTCTCTAAAATACATATTTGAGATATTCAATATATTGTTAAAATGGTACTTTAAGCATAATAATTAAGACAATATAGTCAAATCTGAATCATGATCCTCTTTTTTCTTCTCAGAAATCTGCTCTTCTTGAAATCTTTCTCATTTCAATTAATGGTAGCATCATCCTTCCACTTTCTTATGCTCAGAACCATGGAAAAATCCTTGAATCAGTTTTTCTGTTATACCCTCTAATGCTTTAACAAATCTGCTGATTTTGTTTTCAAATTACATACAAAAACTATTTTTCTCCAATTCCTTTGCAATCAATATTATCTCCCTTGATATTGTCTACTTAAAGACTCATTGTTATCTGTATATAATGTAAGACTACGTCCTTAAACAGAAATGTTACAAATGAATTAATTTTAATGGAAAGCATGTATCACGATGAAATCCACAGGTAAATTTAAAAGTACAGAGCACCCACAAAAGCTATATATCTTAAGATTCAAAGATTTGATAAATTATTTCCTCGAACAATTTGAATAAGCATTTTATTTTGAAATAATTTTAGATTTACAGGAGATTTATAAAGATTGTTTGGATTATGCATTTACACTGCTGCTGCTGCTGCTAAGTCACTTCAGTCATGTCCAACTCTGTGCGACCCCATAGACGGCAGCCCACCAGGCTCCCCTGTCCCTGGGATTCTCCAGGCAAGAGCACTGGAGTGGGTTGCCATTTCTTTCTCCAAAGTATGAAAGTGAAGTCGCTCAGTCACATCTGACTCTTAGCGACCCCATGGACTGCAGCCCACCAGTCTCCTCCATCCATAGGATTTTCCAGGCAAGAGTACTGGAGTGGGTTGCCATTGTCTTCTCCTCATTTACACTACTTATCCACTTTTAGTTTCTCCTAATATTATCATTTTACACTATCATCTTACATTTGTCAAAACTAAGAGACTGACAATCCTATATTACTCTTTAACTATACTCCAGTTGTTATTTGAATTTCACCAATTTTTACATTTTTCATCTTGCTTCTGTTCTAAGACCCAAATCAGAACTCTACATTTAGTTGTCATTTCTCCTGGTTTTATCTGCTCTGTGACATTTTCTTGGTCTTTCCTAGTTTTTCATTACCTTAATGGTTTGGAGCTATACTGGTCAAGTATTTTATAGAATATTCCTCAAGTGTGGCTTATCTGATATAGTCTCATAATTAGAATGAGGTTATGAGTTTTGCAAAGAAACATCGTAGAGGTAATACCTTTCTTATCATATCACATCAGAGAGTACATGACATTCACATGATGTCATTGATAACATAAATCAATATATCTACAGGATTCTGCACTACAAAATTACTATTTTTTTTCCTTTTTATACCCTATATTTTGGAAGTGAGTCACTAAGTCTTATCCACCTTCAATAATATATAAACATTCTGTAAGGAAAGTTTGTCTATTCACCTCCATTAATTTATTTTGTCATTTATTTGTATCATTATGGACATTGTTGTATTTATTTTATACTTTGGCCTATAATTCAATATTATATTATTGTTCAAATTGTTCTAGCTTTGGCCATTGAGAGATCTTTAAGCTTGTCTTCTATGTGTATTTGATTTTTGGCCACTTCTTTTCTAATATTTCAGACATTTTACTTTCAAAGAATAAACAAAAATAACAGCTGAAAAATATTTAGGTTTTTCTAACACTATGCCCTTTATGAAAGCAGAACATTTGTCATTGGTTTCAATTACTTACTACAGCAAAGATGCCTGGGGATAGCTATTTAATTGGGTTAAGATGCTCTGTTAAAGTGTTTCTTTTCAGTCTAGCTCAAGACTATCTGATGCTTCTGAATTTCCCAAGGCCAATCTACATAATTTCTTTGGATTCCTTACTCTTTTATAGACACCACTGGTATAGAGCAGAACACAAGCAAATATATCTAAACATGCCCTTTCTTACATTACTGTATATATCTATTCTGACAATTTTTTATATTTAGTTGTACTATTCTTCAGGCAAGCTATAATTTTCCAAAACATTTTCTTTTAGCCAATCACAGATAGATAGAAAATGAGACACATATAAAAGATAAGTTATATGTTACAATGGTTGATGGGAAACTCTAAAGTGAATTAGAAAATAAAAGCACATATGGTCAATAGTTTTACATTTGTATCTTTTCTAATGTTCTTATGATTCATAATATATGGAGATCATTAGGAGCCAAATTATGACTGTGTGTGTGTGTGTGTGTGTGTATGCTGGCTCAGTGGTAAAGACCTTCCTTGGTGGCTCAGTGGTAAAGAATCCACCTTCCGATGCAGGAGAAGCTGGTTCAACCCAGCTGGGAAGTTCTCCCAGAGAAGGAAATGGCAACCCATTCTAGTATTCTTGCTTGAAAAATCCCATGGACAGAGGAGCTTGGTGGGCTACAGTCCATGGGGTCACAAAGAGTTAGACATGACTTAGCAGCTAAACAACAAAAGCAATATGTATGCATATATATATATATACACACAGTGAAGTTGCTCAGTCGTGTCTGACTCCTTGCAACCTCATGGACTGTAGCCTACCAATCTCCTCAGTCCATGGTATTTTCCCAGAAGCATACTGGAGTGGGTTGCCATTTCCTTCTCAAGGAAATATATATATGTATATATATATGTGTGTATATATACATAAAACAAATATGGATTTGTAATATGAAAATTTTACATGGGTAAAATCTCTTGCATAGTGACTCAGAAAATAGGATATAATATTTAATATTAAACTGAGTTAAGAAATCAATATTGGCCACAGTCATTATATATAATTATTATTTTATATATATACTTAGAAAGTTTTCCATTAAACTGTATAGTTACCTATATTAACATCACACAACACATTTTCAGAATAGACTTTCTCCCATACCATTTTATTTAGTCAAATGCTTTGGTTAATATTAACATTAACCAATTCCAGATGTCAACAATTAAGTTCAATGCAACAAAAACATTTAGTCAGGCACTTTCCTAAGACTGAGAATAAGAAGACTTTACATAAACATGTGTAGTGGATTTTGAGTCTATCTTAAAATAAAATAGTTGTGTTTAGTGACTAAACATATCATTACACAGATGCCTGATCCTCTTTTGCAGCTGTTCTTGCTGTTTTGGGTCTACATAGCCCCTCTGCTTGTCTTTCTTGTGGCTCTCACTTACTGCTGCACTATTTGGGGGGAAATCTGCAGATAAGGGGTTCTGGCTGATTTTGTAATGTGCCTGCGGAAAGCTAAGCTTGCATTGTAATGAGGTCAGATTTCATTTCTAAGCAAGGTCACACTCCCTGGTTGGTAGAACTCCAAGGAAAATCAAAGTGCTGACAGAAACATCTAAAAGGTGGTGATTCAGTAGGTGGCACTCTTTCCTCCCTGCAAATCCTGTTGTCAAAGCTCAGGTTCAGTTTGCCTTTGAGTCAATTTACGTGTCTTCTTTTGAACATTAGGGAATCTAGTATAGAACAGTTTATTTGGGGAGTGGTGGGAAGGTGATGTTGGCTTGTACTTTTCCTCAGAAAACAAGGATTTGCCTTTAATCTCTGTGTCCTAGATATATACATGACCTCTGTAATTTTGTTTTGCTTTACCCAGAATTTTATCTTTAAGGGCTGGGATAACTGTACAGGCATATATGATGCTGAAAACCTTTATTCTGTTAGGAAAACATTTTCTTATCTGCATATAAGTTTTCTATTTTCTGATTATTTAAGAAATTCTCACTTAGTTCCCAGAGTTGCATAGACCACAAAATTAGGTTGCCTTGTAGAAGCTTCAAATTTTAATGACTACCAAAAGCTACTATACAAATACTGATTTCCTTGCTCTTTCTTCATGAGCTTGAGACAGCACTTTTAGCTTTTATTAGACTGAATGTCAACTAGGATCCACAGGATAGATTTATTAATGAATTAGATGTCTTTCCAAAACTCTTCTTTCTTCAAATGTAAAAATAAAACCAAAACTGGAGCTGATACTTTTCCACAACAAAAGTCAGATTGGTGCATGTTTATCCCCTGCTTTATATAGAACATGCTGAAACTTTGAGAAACCATTCATAATGTCTCATTTAGACTGAAGACTAGTGATGGAGAAATTGGAACTCCCTCCTTACTCAGTAACACAAAGAAAGTGCTTGACAAGACACATAGAAATAATCTGAGTTGAAAAAAGAAATTGTAGTTTCTCCTATCAGATTGTTACATTTTCTCTTTAAATGTTTCTTCTTTCTCTTTCTCTGCTTACATTATTACATTATCTCTGCTTGTCATGTGACTTGGTTTTTGTTAAAGTCAGGTGTGATTGAACTTGGTTCTTACCAGAGCAAATGAGTGTAAGTAAATTCATTTGAGGTTCTATTATTTTAACCCGGAGAGTTTGTCTGGGTGTGAGGGTTTGATCTTTACTTAGTCCCCACAGAATGTTGTGAAGTAAAAAAGAATTCACACACATTCACAAGTTCACATGTACACATATGTGTACACACACACACACACACACACACACTGTAAGGTTCCATTGAATCAGATCAACTTGATTAGCTCCAAAGAGAAATAAAAGATACAGATTTCCCAAGAATGTGATTAACCATTTATTTCCTCTAGCAATATTGTTTGAACCCCTTAAAGAGTTTTATTTGGACCCCCTCAAATCCTCCCACCAATTAAATTTTAACACACCAACCATTGCCAACCATAAACTCCAGTCACAAAATTACATGATCTGCAAATCTTAAATGCCTTTGGCTCCCATTCCTAGAACAATACTGTGCTGTACATAGTATTAATTGTTTCTGATGACAGGGATAATTTTAGAGAGAACTTGGCTGGCTCCTCCGCTCTCCTTATTTGCACTTCTTTGTGACAAGTTCTGGAAGAAGCCAGGCATAGATTCTGTGAATTCCCCTATAAAGCTAACTCACAGTCCTGAGGTAATACCCCTGCATGGGAATCCTGCATTCTTTACTCTTGTTTAAACAGGTCAGAAAACGCAAAGCCGGCTTAACCGGTATTGTTTGAATTTGACTTGATATAGCTTCAATCATCTTTGGATCTTATGATATAGAGATTTGAACAAATCTTGACCACAAATAAGAAATAACCGCAGGTTCTTATAGCTTGAGAAGATGAAAAAAATCATGTTTATATAGTGAGACACAACATCATATCAGAGTGTATTGAATAATCACCTCCATGCTCCCTTGAACTTTCCTTTCTAGCAAATCTTCACTTATGTTTCAAGCTTTTGTACATTCTTTTCTTTCTCACCAAGATGCTTTCCCAAACTCCTCCCTAATCCACTTTCCTACCAGCAAACTTTTATTCCTCTTTCAAAATCCAGGGCAGACATCAACTCATTAGAGAAGATTTAGTTTACTCCCCACCAAGGCAACTGAGTTCATCTCTTTATTCCCTGATCAACGACTGGGCTTCATTAATTGAGTCTCCAGGGCCATAAAAATCCACACTACTAGAGGATGGTGATTAACACTGTCTTCTATAAAGATGGCGCCTTTGAAGTTGTGCAAAGAGGAAGAACTTGCCTAGAAACTACCAAAATGCCTGCCACATAGAATCTACTCAATAGAGGTTGCTTGAATTGAATTTGTCTAACTTAAAACCAATAATTTCAGTCATGAATATGCTGGAGTTGAAATAAACTTCAGATGTCATTTGGTTCAAAACACTCAACCTATAGATGAGTGAAAGACCTTCAAATCTATGAACTGACTAATTTTTGCACTGCTAGTTGGTGGCAGATTGACTTGAATGAGAACCCAGTTCTTATGAAGTCATCCTTTCTGCCTCAGTGGACTGCTCACAAATCGCTAAAATGAAAAAGTTACTGTTCCAATGGGGCATATTGATAGTATAAAATCCCACCCTTGGAAAGCATCCCCATCAGGAGATTCACATTTCTTCCAGTGTGGTGGATGACTGTGGCTCTAACTAAATTGAGCAGTCTCTTTGTCCATTTTTTTGTTCTTGGGTTGAATAGGGTTTGCTCTCTTTTCCTTGTAAGATCACAGAGTTCTTTACAGGTACTAATTAGGCCTCATGACACTCTCTGTGGAAATGATCTTATTATTATGACTAAAATGGTACTGAAGACATTTAAGGTGTTAACTTAAAACTGAAGAAAAGGCAAGTAGTCCATCTCAGATTCCTAGTACTGAAAACAATCCAGTGCCAAGAAACTTGACAGTGTGGCCTGAGGCAAACTGAAGAAGCAGAATAACAATCTAATCAGGATACATTTTGCTCATATTTAATAATTATATCAAGTAAAGAGTGATGATTTTCCTAAGAAATATACACATCTGGATGAAATTCAAAAGGTAGTGTTGTGACTGAGGAAAATCCAACCTCCTCTTTCTCAGAGACCTTGTAGGCAAGGTCACTCGTGGAAGACTTGACTACAATGTGTGGGGAAACTGGAATTTTATAAAACATGTAACAGAATTTATGGAGAAAGAAAAACAAGTTAATGTTGGTTGAGTCAGAATCAACTCTAATCTGTCAAAACTTTGCAGGAGAGTTTGTCCAGCAGGTATGAGAAATGTAGAGTGCAGACTCAGAAAAGAAGTCTGAATGGAAGAGGGTACCTGAAAATTCACTCACTACAAGACAGGACCAGTGACATTATATCATGTCTAAGAAGGAAAAAGGGCAGAGAAAGGAAAGCAGAGAAAGCTGTGAACTGATCTTTAATCTTCTAATAACTAACACTGAGCTTTGCTGGTGTTTTATATCTTTAAAGAAGAAGTTATGATATATATTTGTATTATCTACTAATAAATAGTAATGTTTGTCTCATATTTTATAATTTACAAAGTTGGTCTTTAGCACTTTCCTGTGAGGAAAGAATCCATTCTTCCCATTTTGCAGAAAAATAAATTGTATGTATTATGCATTTGCTGTCACATAGGCAAATAGCAAAAACCATGCTTTCTGACACCTGTTGCTATTCTCATTTCAAACACTGTTTATTAACATCTTATTTTTAACACCAATTCTCATTTTTCTCCTACATTCTTTCCCTAAAAAGTTTTCATTCCTGTGGAAGGCAAAATGGATGATTTTATGATCATGGGTGATTTTGAAGAGAACAAATTGAGTTGAAGGGCTGAGATCTTTGCCCAACCCCAAGGAGTATGTGTGTACTATGAAAATGGAGACAGAAAATGCAAATTACCTTCTGGAGCACTTTGATAATAAAACAAAGCAAAATAAGACTTTCTCCACAGGATTGGATAAGACATTTTTCTAATATATAAAAGATCTGAGAATTGTTAGGAAAATGACTGTATAATGTATTAGAAGAAATGGAAAAATACAAGAAGGAAAAGGAAAAACAGAAGAAGAGAGTCCTTGAGGAGACAGGAGAAAATGGAATCAAGAAGATTAGCTTGGAAAAGGAGGAGGGCCATAGAAGGGAAGATCAAAGTCTACCTAAAGGTAGAGAAAAATACAGAATGGTTGCACTAGGGTTGCTGACAAACAAAGTTGGAGAGAAGAGAAGAGAAGTCACTAGCCCCAGGTAACTTCAGACTTTTCCAAAAAAAAGACATAAGGAGGAAGGGAAAACAAGATCTATACTGAATTACAAAAAATGTTTAAAAGGCACTCTTGTAAATGTTCCATGACACCAAAGGTGATGAGTAAGACAAATTTAATCTGTGGCTTAGTGGCAAAGAATCCCCTTGCAATGCAGGAGACGCAGGCAATATAAGTTTGATCCCTAGATTGGGAAGATCCCCTGGAGAAAGACATGGCAACCCACTTCAGTGTTCTTGTTCACAAAGTCCCATGGGCAGAGGAGCGTGGCTACAGTTCATGGGGTTGTGAAGAGCTGGACATGACCTAGTGACCAAAATGACAAAACTTTAGAAATGGAGGCTTGGAATGATTGAGAATGAATCTAACCCATTGTGTGCAGTCTTTGACATCTAGTTATCATTCCTTAGTAAAAGGAACTAGAGTTCTTTGGAGAGATGACTAATTCCAAGGGGAGGAGGTAGGTAAAGATAATGCAAGCCAAACTAGAATATTTTGTTATGCCTGAAAATAAAAAATGCTCAAAAAAAAAAAAAAATGGACACATAACAGTACAAAGGAAGCAGATTGAAGTGGCTCCCAGAAGGCAAATCTGAAACAGCTTGAGCATCAGCATAAATGATGTTATAATCCATTGAATAAAACAAGATTACCCAAACCCATACTGATCATAAATGAATTAAACATTTAGGGAGAGGGTGAAACAAAAAGATAGCTAATAAATATTAAAAAATAAAATAGAAAAATCACCAGTGTGCAATCACCATAATAATAATGGAATCAAACAGAAATCAATAATGGGAGCCTATCACTGATGTGGGAAAATTTTCTGAGAAACATAATATTTACCAGGTCTTAAATTATCCCTCCACAAATTATTGATTAATTACAGGGAAAGTAGTAACCAAGTGGGGAAACATGATAGTCATCACTTCAACCAAGAAATCATTTAAAATTACCCAAAACGGGACAAACAGATTGACATTCTGTGTCTCCTAATGTGATGCTCTGAGGACACATAATTACATCTCTGGTGTTTCTGCTTGAAAATGCACACCTTAAATCTAATCATTAGAAAGCATTAGACACACCATATTGAGGAAGATTCTACAACATAACTGCTCTGTATTCTTCAAAACCATTGATATGATGAAAGACAAAGAAAGGATAAGAACCAGTTCCAGATGAAAAGAGACTAAAGGAACATAACAAGTCAATTAAATGGATGTGCTTGCATTGAATCCTGATCCAGGAAAAAAAAAAAAAGTCTATGAAGAACCAATTGGAAAAATTTGAAGACTAGCTGTAAATAAGAGTATTTATTAATAGTTTCCTGACTTTTACAACTTTACAATTATTACATAAAAGTGATTTTGTTCTTGGGAAGTATAAACTAAAGCTTTCAGAGGGGAGAGGTTTGATGAGTATAATTTGCTCTCAGGTGGTTCAGGAAAAAAAAAACTAGAAAGCTTATATCAAGAGGAAGAAAATGATTTAAAGCAGATGTGGCAAAATGTTAGCAATGTGTAAATCAGGGAGAAGAGAGTATGAGGTTCTTAATGCACTTTTTGAAATTTTCCTGAAAGTATGAAATTATTTCAGAGTGAAAATGAGAAAATAATGGCATTTGCCACCAAGCTAGTACAGTAAGCCCTCCACATATGAACCGTCAAGTTGCAAACTTTCAAAGAGGTGAATGTGTGTTCACATGTCCAGCTGTGTAAGTTAGCTATCAATGTCAAATGTGAATAAATTGCAGCTTGCCTTCCATCTCCTTTTGCTGATGATCCCTCAATTCTACCATCTCCCACCTCCCTTTCCTCCTCTAGTTAGTAACGCTTCTTACCTGTTCACTCAATGCTAGCTCTGTATGCCAGCTGTTGTACTGTACTACTGTACTTTTCAAGGTACTGTAAGATTAAAAATATTCTCTTCGTTGTGTTCATTTTTTATGTATTATTTATGTGAAAAGTATGATAAACTTATTATAGTACTAATAGGCGATTGTGTTAGTTGTGTATGTGGCTAACTTTATTGGGCTTACAAAAAAATTGGACTTATGAATGCTCTCTCGGAAAAGAACTCTTTTGTATTGCCAGACTTACTGTAAAAAATGAGCACCTATCAGACATCAGAGAGAGGTACTAGAAATCCAGAGCGCTAAGACGTAACTTCTGGTCTCGAGTGGTTCCCAGTTTACAGCAAGGGGCAGAGGAACCAGCACTCAAGACGCTGCAGTCAGTGCTGGGTTGAGGAGAGAAGTGCAATGGGTTTACACACAACCCTTCAGCTGGAAAGTGAGGTCAGAAAGTAGGTTGGTTCGTTTCACGTATCTATCAGAACTTCCAAAGAGCCTCCGGGTGCTTACCAAAACAAACAAGAAAGACTTCAGTGTTTTAGCTCAGTGGGTTTTATCTACTCTGGCAAACTCAGTTGAATTGTCCTGGCTGCCTCTCAGATACCTTCTGAGACCATGGCACATACTGAGTGTACAGGAGCAGCGCCTGGCACAGCACCGCGGATCTGGGATCACTGTCCATTATTAGTTTGCTAGGGCTGCTTTAACAAAGTACCACAGACACTGTGGCAGAAACAACAGAAATCTGTTCCCTCACAGTTCTGGAAGCTGGCAGTCTGAAGTTATGGTGTGAAGAGGGTTGGTTCCATCCAAGGGCGATGAGGGAAAATCTGCTACCGGTCTGCTAGTTTCTGCTCGTTTGCTGACAATCTTGGATGTTCATGGCTTGTAGATCAGATATCATGCTGATCTCTGTCTTTATATTCACCTGGCATTCTTCCTGTCTGTGTTTGTCTCTGTGTCTAAATTTCCCCATTTTATACCGAATCAGTCGTATTGAAGGAGGGCACACCTTCACACCCTCAACTCTTCTTGATCACTGGCAAAGACACTATCTCCAAATAAGGTCACAAACACAGGTACATAGGGGTTCAGTTTTAACATCTTTTGAGGGGACATAATTCAACTCATAACACTGCCTTACCATGACATTTACAGCTCTCAAAGAATTTCTCCCAAACTATCTTTCAATTGTATTTCCTATTCCTCCCTATAAAAACACCTATTCTAGATAAACTGCTATAAATGCCCTCGGAATACTTTGCCCCTAGATCTGATCATGGCTAACACATTCTTCTTCCAGCCTGATTGTTACACACTGAGTTACTCCCCTAACACATCATGTGACTTGGTTCTCTTTGAGGCATTTTTACTTTGATATTATTTATGTGTTTACTTATTTATAGTCTATCTCTTGCCACTAGGTTGTATGCTATGTGAAGGCAAGCATTCTGCCTGTCAGGGTGACTACCATATCCTCACTGCCAAGTTCAGTGTCTGGCATGTAGTAGGTGCTGAGTATTAATATATCTGCAAGTATAATGAAGACAGGGGCCATTTCAGTCTCTGTTATATATCTTTTTCTTTCTTTGACCAGTCCTGCTTCATTAACCCAACGGAGATGTTCTAGATTTTAAATAAGTACATAGACTGGAGAGACTTAAATGACAATAACAAGAGATTCATCAGAACCAACAAAATGTCCAAAGAAAGAATAGCACTTCTATTAGATAGAAAGCAAACCAAATGAGCCTCTTTCCATGACTACAAATAGTAAAGAAAAAATTCAGTTGGAACTAAATTATAAATGTGAATATAATAAAACAAGGAAACCACCACCAACAACAACAAAATTTCTAACATGGAAAAATACTTCAAAGCACATAAAAGCTTATAGATCTACCTTGTTGTATACTCACAATGCCAACGCTGGAAAGAACAGTGACAGAAAATATTTAACTTTGGATTATTTTGTTGTTGTTTTGTTGCCCAATCTGCTTTTAAACAACTTTCTTTTATTCCATGTGCATTCAGCCTTGGTGCTGTTGTGTATATATATGTGGTTTGGGGTTTGTAATTCTGTTTGTTGGTTTTTTTTTCTTATCCCACTAATTACCAAGGACATACAAAAGCAACTTATTAAATCATTAAATGATAGCAATTATTACTATTTATTATTATTTGTCTTCAGAATATATGTATATACGTGGGAGGTGGAAAAGGAACACCATTTTAAACATGAGAAAATGCATAAAAGTATCTAAGGTTAGGCAGGGCTAGAGTGAGGGTCCAAAGAGCACCTTCTTTCCCTTGTCTACAACGTCTCTTTAGATTTGTTCGTTCAGTCACAATCCAGAGCCAAACTCTTTGGGGACAGAGTGCCTAGGGTCCCGTTTCACCTGTCTCTCTCAGACTCTCACTGCCAAGCTGTAAGGTTAACTGGTGTGACTCAGCTGCCTGCTGTACTGCCAGTTGATAGAGTCACATGGCCAATCCCTCACAGGCAAGGAATGTCACCATTCCTAGGTTAATCACCTGTGTGTGGGCATAGCAAAAGGGCCCCAAAGGTACAACTGCAGTCACACTGGCATAATTACTCAGCTGTTTGGTCCATGCGCTGTATAGCCAGAGACAGTGGGACACCAAAAAGCAGAACTAACATGACATAGAAAAACAAGCACGGTGGGAAATGCATCCTCAGAGGACAAAGACGAAACACTTGACTTGAGTCCGATTTTCAGGCAGACTGCTCATCAAAAGTGGCCATATTCGCTGTTACACAGAGGTGGAATATATTTTAGTTACGGTGTGCTTGTGCAAAAAGTAGATGGTGGACTGTCTCGGATTACAAACTTGAGAATATGCTAAGCTCCTTTCTAGGGAAAAAAGGATAATGCATGTCCCTTCCGCAAAACAAGACATCCATGGTTGAATATAAGCTACATGGGCAACAACATATTTATCATCCCCTCCCTGCCATCCATTTGCATCTCTCCTCTTAGCTTCTTGGTGGCCTTTTGCATAATAGTGAGCATTGCATCGCTTACACATTTGAAACAGAAATATATACTTTTTTAACATGCAAGTCTAATGGTTCCATTTGACAAAAGAAACCCCAGTGATCTATATTGCCTCTTAAATTGATCCAACATATTCTAGTATTCAGGCTGAGTTGCTTGCTAATAATATCTTACCAGAAAATGGAAACACAATAGCATTAGTAAATCAAACCAAAGGTGTGATTAAATGCGGGCTGAATATCAGGCATTTGTTTCGGTTCCACCAGCCTGACTCCATCATAGCCCCACTGGGGAGGACGTTGTGTCATTTGCATGCTACAGCAAGGTGCATTATACAAATCATCCTAAATTATTGACCGCTGTGAGGAAACTGGCTGCTGGAATATAGCCTTCGTATATCAAAGGCAACCCCCGCCCTGTGAGGACACGCCTTGATTTCTTATTTAAGATGATACACTTTGTTGCCTTATAGTACTTGCCCTTCCCCAAATCCAATCCTACTAACTTCCCTTCAGACTTTTTGAGGTTTAGCCACCATGGCAAACTGGCAGTAACTACTTGCTTAGCAACATTTATGCTTTCTGCATCTTTCTCAACACTATAGGCATTTCTCTATCACCCCCTTCCACAGAGTTCTGGGTTTTAAAACTAGTTTTTATTCTTATCTATAGCTTGAAATCATACGAGATCCAGTCATCTTTTTTTGTGCTTGTTATCTTGGTATGAAGGATCATTCCCCCTCTTTTCGCTTTTGAGTTTTGACTGGTTGGGTCAAGGATGCATCTGAATTCCATACTGCTGTGCTCTATGGAACCCCTCTCCATCAGTGATCCATCCATATGCAAAGTGTCTGGACTCTCAGAAATGACACAAGAAATCCAGGTGCAGGTCTTAAAGTCTGAGAACTCATCATTTCTTTCTGTGGCAGAGTACCCTCCAATTCTTCCTGAGGATCCCTGCTTCAGAGTCTCACAGAAAGTCTGGATTCAGGGGATAAATCATTTACTGACTGGGGTAAAATATATCTGCTTATTCATTTGTTCATCATATATATTTTGAGGTTTGAAAAAACGTCCAGCCATGTTTTAAGTGGCCAGTGCCAAAAGTTGATATAATTGTAATCCTGTGTTTATGACCAGTTGTTATCCTGCAAACATGACCATCTCAATTTATCTGTTTAATTATTTTAGCTAAATAATAAGAACATGACTAGCACTCATGCTGAACCCATCACCTGTTTCCTTGTGTCTCCCAATTTACTTGGACCTAACCCTTTCCCTTCTGCTTCCACAAGGCATGACTACCTACAAATTTGTATTTCCTTGCTTTTTAAAATCATTTTTAAACAAAGTATTGTTTAGTTTTGTTTTTGAATTTTGTAAAAAGAGCACCATATGCTCTTCCAGGATGTCTTTTTTTTTTTCACTTAGAATTATGTTACTGAGGTTTATTTTTCTAGCTGCACGTACAGTTGATTCTCATTATTTGCCATACTTATGTTCTGTAAAGTCACTCTGAATACTGAATTAGCCAATATTGAATGATTGCTCCTAGCAGAAATACAGAGTTAAGTTCCTAGGAGCCTTTGGTTACAACATTTTTGTTAACTGATTAATATCTAATCTTGTTTTGTATGTATTTTTGTTTTATGACAGCTATTTAACATATCCTGGGGATTCTTTAACACTGACCTCAGAGCCAGCAGGACCATAACTCATGCCTGGTCAAAGCTTATATAAAATATGCATTTTCTCTGTAAGTCATACAACCACCTTCTTGCACTTAGGACCATTCGCAAGAACTTTGGCAGCTATCCTTGGAGGCCTGTTAAACAGCAAAATCATCAAAAGATGTACAAAAGTGAGAAAACTATGGCATGGAACAGACTGTGAGAAGGATATACATTTCCAGAATGAGAACTGAAACAAGAAGGCAGAGTATTTTGTGTATCAGGCAACTCAAATTTTTTACTCTATGTGTCCAAAAGTGACCCCAAAAGTACCACTTGTATTTGTTTTGGGGCTATACAAATTTTAGCAAGGTGGGAACATGCAATTATTGAATCAGAGAATAACAAAGTTTGGCTGTGGTTATCTTTCACCCATTTTTATTGCTGTATAATACTTCATTTTGTAAATATAACCCCATTTTAAAGAACTACCCTTTTGTTAATGAACATTTGAGATTTTAGTAAGAAATTTTTAAGTAAGTTTAAAGTTTTCCTTCCTTGTACATGAACTGATCATGCTATTGAAAGGATTGTGCAGTAGAAAGTACTGTTTTCATGTAAATACAATATTCTGTACTCATATGGCAAAATGCTAACAGCTATGTTTTATCAGTCTAATTATTTACTATGTATATTTAACACTTGACTTTGTAACAAAAACAGAGATGCCTTAGATGCAGTGTAACTTTTATCACAATTTTTAAGACAAGTGTGTATTCTATGTTTAAAATATGTATGTGCACTGTGATAAACTCTGAAAACAGAATTATTAAAAGGATAATCATTGTCCTCCATAATTTCCAAGTCTGTGACAGGTGATTATACATAATAGTATAAATAGCCAAAGTAGAATAGGGACTCCAAAATTGAGTACCAAGAATGTTGATCTCTGCCTCAAACTATCAGATAAAGCTTCCAGGAGGAGGTGGAGATGATGTTGATATTTGAAACATGATGATATCTACACTAGGATCCTCTCATGACACTTTCCAATGGAAAATTTGCAAAATATCAGGGCCTCGTTATTTCTTGTCTTATTTGAAATACAGAGAGACTAGGTTTGGTCTTTATACATGATCTTTTCCCTCAATTTCATATAGCCCTCTCTGTTTACAGTAAATAAGGGCTTTGCATGCTGTGAGCTAGCTTTAGCTGTGGCATATTCTGATGAAATAGAATGTATCCTCGTCTACACTGCCATAATCTTTGGTTACATGTGTATTCCATTTGGGCTACTTCAGAATTTCATGTTTCAAATATGACTGGCCCCTCTTGTCTGAATAGTGTCAATTCCTCTTCACAGGCACCCAAACCTTGTCAATATGAGCTAATGCTTTCAACATGCAGTTCTCAAACCAGCGCTTGTTAGAAAAAAATCATTCTTCACCCTCATGCTATCGCTTCCCTGGTGGCTCAGTGGTAAAGAATTCGCCTGCTAATACAGGAGAGTTGGGTTTGATCCCTGGGTCAGGAAGATCCCCTAGAGAAGGGAATGGCAACTCACTCCAGCATTCTTGCCTGGGAAATCCCATGGACAGAGGAGCCTGGCAGGCTACAGTTCATGGGGTCACAGTCGCAAAAGTTGGTTGCACCTAAACAAAACTGTCAACCCAGACCTAGTGAGTCAGAACTTCCTAGGATGGGTTCCTATGGTCTGTGATTAAAGAAATCTTTCAAGTAATTTCAATGCATACTCAAGTTTGAAAACAAGTGCAAAAGGGTATCTTTATTGATTTAACCTGTCCCTAAACATCAGATGTTCGGTGTTGACCATCTGGTGATATCCATGTACAGAATCTTCTCTTGTGTTGTTGCACTCATCTCACATGCTAGTAAAGTAATGCTCAAAATTCTCCAAGCCAGGCTTCAGCAATACATTTTTTTTTTTTTTAACTCCAAGCAGTCACATCTGCTAATGAGATTTTCCAAATAACAATTGTTTTCAAGTCAGAGATAAATCTATACTTCCCATTCTATTCCCTTCCCGAAAAAAAAAAAAAAATCAACGTTTACAGCTTTATTACACCTTGCTGTTTTCGCTGACCCTACATTCTCCAAATTTTACCTTAAAGGGATAAAATTCCATGAAAAGGGTCATTTAAGAATGTTAGTGGTTTCCACACATTGAGTTTGAGGGTTCTTTGTTCAAGCCACTGACAGTTATTGGAGAATACTTCCCCTTAATAGCCTCTCTGTCAGGAAGTGTTAAACCTGCCAAATGCAGACAATTAGTGCCTCTCGAGCAAAATACAGGAAGAGTACTGGCTGATGGAGACTGGATTATAAGAAGTCTAGAAGGAAACTTTTAACATGTTTCTTCTTTCAAACATGTAATAGCATATTTGCAAAAGATACTCAAAGAAAAAAAATAAACCCTGCTATCTAAAACATTCATTTCTTTGAGAGAATTAACAGGCAAATATTAGCTCATTAGTATTTAACATGCATTTATATATAAATATTAAGGATGGACTGTGTACAGAGAGGGGTATCATTTACACAAAGCAAAACTTCCAAAAACTCTTCAGCTGTTACAAATCCAACTCTTGTATAAACCACCACAAAATAATCTTGTGTCTTAACTAATCAGTAATGCTTAAGTTTTCCTACTACGAAAAGCAAATTCACTAAATGACCTTCCAAGTAAAATCAAACAGTCTTTAAAATTAGCTTTTCACGTGTCAATAATTCACTGCAGCATTATTTTGTTGAGAACATATTATGTACTAGACACTAAAAACCTCTATTACCAGTTTCAATAATAAACTATTAAGTACATCTGGCTCCAATATGTTGTTCCAGCACATCTATTTATAAAACTACTTTTAAAGGGATAAAAATCCCGATATAGATCAAAATCCAATGGCACTGACACATCCCACAGTGTAACTTCCTTGTAGGGCTGAAAGTGAGGGAAGGTGATAAGTCACTCAGTCATGTCTGACTCTTTGTGACCCCCATGGACTCTAGCCCACCAGGCTCCTCTGCCCATGGGATTCTCCAGGCAACAATACTGGAGTGGGTTGCCATTTCCTTCTCCAGGGGATCTTCCCAACCCAGGGATCGAACCAAGGTCTCCTGCATTGCAGGCAGATTCTTTACCATCTGAGCCACCAGGGAAGCCCTCCCTACAGGGCTAGAGGTAGAAAAACAATTCTTAGTAAAAAGAATTAAACCAACAAGAAAAAGACCAACAGTCATCAGGAAAACATGGGCAAAGGATTAAACAGTAAGTTTACAGTAAATGAAATTTAAAAGGGTAACATGTAAAATATGTTCAACTTTAATCATAATTATGAGACAGTACTTTTCATCCACCAGTATCTGAGAAGAGCCAAGAGCGGTGACCTGAAGGAGAGCTAGCACCACTCTCCCTACTGGGTATAATGTTTTTGAAAAGAAACGGTCAGTATCTATCAAAAGTGTGAGGGCGTACATCTTTCGAGCCAGAAATTTCATTTTGGAGAAGTTATTATACAGATATACTCACATGCACGCACAAAGAGACATATATAAAGACATTTATTATTTTCACTTGGTTGGTGGTGGTTTGGTAAGGAAAGAAAATCAGAAGGAAAAAAAAAAACTTAAAAGGCCTTAACTAAGGAAACTGGTAAACTGGTACCATAAATGGTTCACATATCAACATGGAATACTACACAGCCTTTTAAAAAAATGAGATTGCTCCATATGTTCTTATGCATCCATTTGTGCATTAATTAGGAAAATATTTACAGGGAAATACCACATGAAGTAGATTTTGCCCTCACGGAACATACAGCCAAATAAGAGAAACAGAAAAGAGAGTAAACAAATCCACTCAGACTTGAAATAAATGTTCTATGGAAATCAATGGTACAGAGGCAGCCAGTAAGAGGGAGAACCCATTTTAGAAAGACCGCTCAGACAGGGGACTTCCAAAGCAAAACTGAAACTGAAACCCGACGGGAACGGCAGTTACCCACCATGAGAAGATTCAACAGAAAGAACTCTAGATAAAAGGAACAACATGCAAGAAAACCCTAGACTAGAAAGCTCGGTGCAGAGGCACAGTAAGGACGTGGCAGAAAAGGGCAGGAGGAAGCATCGATACAGGAAGAAGCTGTGGTCTGCTCTGACAGGATCCTACGGGATTCGGTCCCGGTTCAAATGCCTTGGCACTAGGCAGGAGAAAGATGGTTCAGGTTTAGGTTTCAAGAATCTCACACACTAAAGAGACGCAAAACACGACATCCACTGTGGGAAGAGAGGAAAGTTAGAGGACAATACACAGCGTGTGACCTCACCTACATTAAGACAGAAAAACATACATCAGTGCTTATAAAAACTTATGTACGGACATATTAAAAAACTCAGCTTGAGTTACTGCTCAAAAATAGGATTGAGAGCTGGGGGAAAGGGGGAAATTTTACTTCTCAGTGCATACCCTTAGTTTCACATTGAACCTTAAAAAAAAACATAAAGATAAAAATTTAACACTACAGTCATAATTCAAAAATTAAATTAGGGCTTCCTTGATGGCTCAGTGGTAAAGAATCTACCTGCCAATACAGGGGACATGGGTTTGGTCCCTGGTCCGGGAAGAGCTCAGATGCCAGGGGACACCTAAGTCCGTGCGCCACAACTACAGAGCCAGAGCTCAGAGCCTGGGAGCCGCGCCGAGAAAAGCCGCTGCAGTGAGAGGCTCAAGCACCACGACGAAGAGGAGCCCCGCCCACCGGAACTAGAGAAAGCCCGTGCACGGTGACAAAGATCCAGCGGAGCCGGAAATAAAACAAACCCTTTTTAGAAAGCCAATCTGCCACACTTGAAAGTGTTATTCCAATTATCTAACTAGTGATTTCCAGAGCTGTTAACAAAACACAGTGGTGGTGGTGGTTGAGTTGTTCAGTCCTGTCCAACTCTTGCAGCCCCACGGACGGTCAACCAGGCCTCTCTGTCCGTGGGATTTCTCCCAGGCAAGGATACTGGAGTGGGTTGCCGTTTCCTTCTCCCGGGGATCTTCCCAACCCAGCGACTGAATCTGGGTCTCCTGCACTGGCAGGTGAGTTCTTTACTGCTGAGCCACTGGGGAAGCCCCACAAAGTATAGTATAATGCCAATATCTGCTTCAAATTTTCATGACTTCTTGCTGCCTCGGAACCAAATTTCAGCTCCTTCACTGGGTTTCCATGCCTGTTCCTGTCATTCTGAGCTACCAGTCCATCCCAGTCTCTCTCCATCCCAACGCCAGGCACTCTCTCCAGCCTTTCCTCAGCCAACTTGGCTCAGCCAGAAACTCTATTCTCCTTCACCACCTTCAGCAAACCAACTCACAGTATCTTATGTCCCACACTAGGCCCTGAAGGCACAGGACAGAACAAGAAAAGCTCCTCTGTAAGTAAAAAATTACAATATTACACCCCAGCCCTCACTTAATCTATAGCCTAGAGAAAAAGACAGATCTTAAACATGACTGCACAGCAGCTAAGAAATCAGTACCGAGAGGTGTCCTGCAGAAGCAAAGAGGGCACGTGACAACAGGGGATCTCGAACTCAAAAACGGTCTCAGGAGGCTTCTCAGATGTAGCAACTTTGAAAAGAGACCTATGAAATGAAATCACGGTGGAACACAGTCAGGGAGACTGGGGCCTGCGAGTCAGCCCACTGCAGAGTGAGGCAAGGCCTCACAAAAAGCATGAACTTCACTTTAGGAGCAAGGAAATGAGGGGACTCGCTTTGACACCCTTTGGCAGACTTTTCACATTGAATTTACTTATTATTTGTGTATTGTCTTACCCTGTGTAGCCTCTGATCCCATTAAAATGTAAGCTCCAGAAGAGCAGAAATCTCTGTCCCGTTGGCTCAGCGATATATGTTCAGTGCCTAGAACAATGCCTGGCACATGCAAGAAACAGCTGTTGAGTGAAAGAAGGAATGAAGGAACAAACAGATGAATTCTTTAGAGAGAGGTGAACGGGATCTGTGGAGTCCAGCCGGGAAGCGGCTGTCTAGGTGAGAGACAAATGACCATTTTCTCTTAAAGTGAGGGGCGCTTGCTTCGAGCTTCACCCAGACGTCACACTGTTTAGAAAGCCTTTCCAGTCCTATGCCAGGTTAGGCGTCATTGCCCTGTGATCACATTACACCCTGCCCCTCCATTAGGACGGCCCCTGCCGCACTTCATCTCCAGGAGCGCCTTGACTAGCTCGCTCGCTCTCTCTGCTGAATCCCCAGAGCTTAGCAAATCAACACATTACTTGTTGAATGAATAAACAACCATCCATCAGCCTCCAAAGAAATCAGTCTGTTGTGACAAGACGATCTCCTGAATGACTGACTCCAGTGCCAACAGCACTCTCATCTCAGGAGCATCGATGTTAGAAGCGGGTGACCCTGTATCCAAGGAGACGGAGAGGCTTGTCCAAATTCCCGTATCTAAGTGACACACAGAAAGGGTGTGCTGTACCTTAATCTGGAGCACGCGCTCAAGAGCCAGACAGGCTCCAGCGTTGCCCTAACATTTTGATGAAATACTGTCAACACTGGGCGAAACCAACTCCAGGTATTTACCCTCAAGTCTTAATTCTCTCTCAGTCAAGCACTTTTCTCACTGCATCAGACAATTTCAAGTTTTGAAACTTATGTTTTCCAAAAAAAAAAAAACTGCTGTTAAAAAGAAATATATAATGTTACCCACATAAGGATTTTAAAATAAACATTTCTTTAACTTTTTTAAAAAGTCAAACTTTAGGTGGTAGTTAGCTTTCAAAATGAAGGGTCACAGTTTGCCAACAAAGGTCCGTCTAGTCAAGGCTATGTTTTTTCCAGTAGTCATCTATGGATGTGAGAGTTGGACTGTGAAGAAAGCTGAGCACCAAAGAATTGATGCTTTTGAACTGTGGTGTNTTATGACCAACGTGGATAGTATATTCAAAAGCAGAGACATTACTTTGCCGACTAAGGTCCATCTGGTCAAGGCTATGGTTTTTCCTGTGGTCATGTATGGATGTGAAAGTTGGACTGTGAAGAAAGCTGAGCACCAAAGAATTGATGCTTTTGAACTGTGGTGTTGGAGAAGACTCTTGAGAGTCCTTTGGACTGCAAGGAGACCCAACCAGTCCATTCTGAAGGAGATCAGCCCTGGGTGTTCTTTGGAAGGAATGATGCTAAAGCTGAAACTCCAGTACTTTGGCCACCTCATGCGAAGAGTTGACTCATTGGAAAAGACTCTGATGCTGGGAGGGATTGGGGGCAGGAGGAGAAGGGGACGACCGAGGATGAGATGGCTGGATGGCATCACGGACTCGATGGACATGAGTCTGAGTGAACTCTGGGAGATGGTGATGGACAGGGAGGCCTGGCGTGCTGCGATTCATGGGGTCGCAAAGAGTCGGACACGACTGAGCGACTGAACTGAACTGAACTAAACTGAAAGGAAAAAATAACATCCTTATAATCTCATCACATATTAATCACTATAAATGTTTTGGAACTTTTTCTATACATATATAAATTTTATTTTTTCAAAGTTGGCTATCTTATATATATAGTTGACTTGTGCTACATTGCTTCCTTCCTGTCTGACTCTGCTACCCCATGGATTGTAGCCTGCCATTCTCCTCTGTCCATGAGATTCTCTAGGCAAGAACACTGGAGTGGGTTGCCATGCCCTGCTCCAGGAGACCTTCCCGACCCAGGGATTGAACCCGAGTCTCCTACCTCTATGAGATGGCTGGATGGCATCGTGGACTCGATGGACATGAGTCTGAGTGAACTCCGGGAGATGGTGATGACCATGGAGGCCTAGCACGCTGCGATTCATGAGGTCACAAAGAGTCGGACATGACTGAGCGACTAAACTAAACTGAAACATCAGATTTTGTCAGGACTGTGAACTGATCAAAGAATGTTTGCTGGCTGTATCTGAAATAATGACTTAGGGTAAGAATTAAGAGAGAAAGTGATCAGAAGATTTTAAGTTATAAATCACAAGAGGTAAGGCATAAATGCATTACATGCGTTAGAACTGAGAAAGCACTTAAATAAATGAGGAAACATCCCGTTGTAGCCAAACCCACATGCCAGTACCTGGAAGCAGCACTGAAGTCTGTTTCTTTAGATCCATCCAAATGGATGTCTAGATCCATGGCACAAGTGTCTATGCTCATTCTATATAAAATATGATCCACCATTCAGCAACAGTGAAGTCATCTGGGAACTTGAACAACTAAAGAATCTCGGGACTCTATCCTAGACTCATTGAATGAGATCTGCTTCAAATAAAATCCCCAAATGACCAGTTGCCCATGAAGTTTTGAGAAGCGTTGGTCTAATCTTTTGTGCAGTGGGACATGGTGCATATTGCTTCTTAATTTTGAGTTGATGAAAGAATGAATAAAACTGCCATAAGTCATGTGGCTTTTAGATATTAGACAGAAACACAGTTAATAAAAGTAAGCACTTGTCTAGCACCTGTGCACTGAGCCTCATTTACAGATGCTGTTGTTCAGTTACTGAGTCCTGTCTGACTCTTTGCAGCCCCATGGACTTCAGCACACCATGTATATATTCAATGGAATATTACTCAGTCATAAAAAGAGCAAAACAATGCCATTTTCAGCAGCACGGGTGGACCTAGAAATTGTTATACTGAGTCAAGTAAGACAGACAGAAAAAGACAAATACCATAAGATATTGTTTATATGCAGAATCTAAACATGGTACAAATCAACTTATTTACAAAACAGAAATAGAGTCACAGATGTTAAAAAAAAAAAAAAGCAAACTTATGGTTACCAGTGGGGAAAGAAGAGGGAGGAGGGATAAATTGGGAAATTGGGATGGACATATACATCCCACTCCAGTACTCTTGCCTGGAAAATCCAATGGACAGAGGAGCCTGGTGGGCTGCAGTCCATGGGGTAGAGAGGCTGGGCAGGGCCCGGGAAGAACTTGTACAGCAACAAGATAAAGGAGGAGGCAACACTTTGCCCCTACTCGATAAGAAAAATCAGTTTAAAGGCTGATCATCTCCAGTGTCGTCGAGGGATGGGGACGCAGTCTCCCTATCGCTTGGTGGAGTATAAACTGGCCAGCCTTTTGGAAAATAAATTGGCAACGCTTATCAACATTAAATGGGCTTCCCAGGAGGCTCAGTGGTAAAGAATCCGCCTGCCAATGCAGGAGATGCAAGAGACCCAGGTTCCATCCCTGGATCGGGGAGATCCTCTTGGAAGAGAAACTCGCAGCCCACTCCAGTATTCTTGCCTGGGAAATCCAATGAACAGAGGAGCCTGGAGGCTGCTTTGTGACAGTCCATAGTGGGGCAAAGAGTCAGACACTACTTAGCAATGAAAACAACAACAATCAACACTGAAAATGTAAAAGTCTTTTCATCCATTCTTTCATTCAACAATATTTACTGAGTCCCACAGTGTGCCAGATACTAATGTAGTTGAGAGTTGGGCCACAGCAGTGAATCAGACAGCTCAGAAACCCGTTTCCATGAAGCTTATATTTTAATGGGAAAACAGACAATAAACAAGACTATATTGCAATTTATGGTAAATTTTATCAGTACAAATAGAATCAGGTAAAGAGATCAGTAGGCATAGAAATTCCTTGTCTATGGCATGCTCAGAAACTTGCATGTGAACGAAGACACACACACATGTTCATAGGAGCAAAATGCTTAAAAACAGAGGGGATGATGGACGAATTGTCCATCCACACAAATAGATAATCTGCAGCCTCGCAGATGAGGACAAATTATTAAGCAAAAGTTGAATATCTTAAAACAATATATATACTAGGATCTATATTAGTAAAATGATACTTAGATATATCTGCAAATGCAGAGAAAAGGGACCAGGAATAATTAACGGTAGTTTCTGATATAAGGAAGGAGAGGGAGTCATTGTAAAACAAAACTTTCACTTTTTACTCAAAATACTGTTATACTGTTTGAATCTCACTGGGGGCAGGGGGAGGGAGGGAAGGGGGAGGTCCTGGCAGTGGGCAGGTCCCTCTTCTGCTCTGAAGGCAAATGAGGACCCTTCAGCCAAGCTGGGTATTGGCCCGTCCCTAAGCCCAGGACCAAAGGAGACACCACCTTCTGGGCCCTAAAGTCCTGGGAAATCTGTCCTTCAATCTGCAACAATGACCATAACCCGAGTTGAGAAATGATAGTGATAGTGATCATAATAGTCAATATAAAACAATAATAGTAGTAACAACAGTGCTGGGCGGGCATTGTTCTAAGCATTTTGCAGACATTGATTCATCTAATCTTTTACTAGTAATCTTTTATCTAGTATCACCCCCCTTTAACAGATGAGAAACCTGAAGTGCAAAGCATTTAATAACTGGTCCAAAGCCACACAACTAGAAAAGGACAGACAACCAGGATCCAAATTCCCATAATCTTCAGAACCCCCGCTCTTGACTTCTGTTATGCCGACTTCCTCAAAGCTAGTCAACATGTGCAGTCCTTACAGTGTGCTGAGTATTGTTGTAGGTACTTGAAGTATATTACCATGTGAATTGTTCTGAAGCAGTTGTAAGAGGTAGATATATTAATAGCTTCATTTTACAGATGAAGAAAACTAAGCGCAGAGAAGTCAAGTGACTCGTCCAAGGTCACACAGCATGTAAAAAGTGGAATCTGAGCCCACACCTTCTGACTCCAGAGTTTGTGCTCTTTAACTTTGCACTGTATTAAGAGACAGGCCCTGAGACTTGCATGCCCTCAGCATACACTTTCTATTTCTAGAGAGGAGTTCTGAGAGCCCCCTAGGGGCATTTTGGTATTCACTGGAGCAACAACTGGTAATTCCTGATCTCTAGAGTTCTGTGGTTGAGGAGCTAGTTGGTTGTTGCCTGGTAACTCACTGCCCTGGGATGGACACGCTAATCCCTTTACTGTCCAGCTGATACCCCTGGTGACCCGCGCTGCAGGCACAGCGCGAGGCGAGGCTCCAGGACGAGTGAGCCCCTTCTAGAATGGAGCAGGGTTGGGGGAGGGTGTGTTCAGGGCGACAGATTGCACTGAGCCCTTCTCTCTCTCTCACTTCCTAGCCTCATTCAGCTTCATGAGGATGAAGCGGCTGCCTAGCTGCACTCAGGTTGTAGCCAAAAGGGCAGACCAAGCCTGCTGCCTTTCTGTGCTCCCACCGGGAGACAGGGTAGGGTAGGGCCTCGAGCACTGCTCTGGGGTCACCTGGAAGCTCAAGGATGTCTCAGGCAGTGCCTGGCTCAGAAGCAGGTTGCTGCCAGGCAGCTTTGTGCCCTTGGTGGCTTCCTTGGGAACGTGTCAAATGCCTGGCACAGACACTTCCCTTCTCTGGTGACCGGGAGCTTACACTTCAGGAAGTACTGAACTGCTCTGAAATGTGATTACAGCGTCTGTCAATTTCTGCACTCGGAATGCAGTTTTCTACAGCGGGACTATTCGTCTTGGCCTTCTGGAACTGTATGGGCTTCTAGATCCCCCACTTGCTGGAGCAGGTTTTGGGTGGTAGAGATGGTTCAAGAGGGCAGCTTGAGATGGTGGGGAGACCTCATGGGAGCTGCTACCTCTCTATGTGCCATTTGCTGTGTGGCAGGAGGAAGGAGGCTTCCGGGGACATTCCTTGGCCAGGCAACCAGCACAGTTGCAGATGACAGCAGCTGCAGAGCCCAGAATGGGTCTGATTGTGGCCTCTCCCTCCTTCAGCCTGGCAGACCACCTCCTACTCCTGCTCCCTGGCCACACTGCTGTCTCTGGCTGGTGGCACAGGGTACTCAGCCTTCCCCTGCCCGAGGTGTGAGCAGGTGCAGCGGGGGAGGGTGTCTTAGGAGGTGAAGGACGATAGGAGCAGAAGGGCAGAGGTGGCGTTGTGTTTGGGATTCACGGGACTGAAAGGAGGACACGCTCCTTGTTTGGACAGATTTGTCATTTAAAGCGTAAATCTTTCTTCAAGAAGGTGCTGCTGTAATAGGGTGAGCGCTGAGCAAACACTGCAAGGTTTTGAGCAGGGTAAGAACAAGATCGGGACGCACGTCTGCCTGCGGGTGGAGGGACGGGGAATGGAATACACACACTGGAGGCTGTCCAGTGGTCCAGGTGGCGGCCATCAGGGACTGGACAAAGAAGTGGGTGGTGACTAGGGAGAGAGCGGAGCTCTGGAAGATGGAAGACTCAGGGCTTGGGCAGAGGATGTAGGATTTAAGGGGGAGGATGGTGCTGTTCTCCTCTGCCCTTAGTCCTGGACCCACAATTTGTTTAAGACTATCCCTTCCCCTTCTGGGAGCTCACTGGACTACCCAAAGTCCTGAAGAACCTGACAAGGGTTATCTGACAAGTCTAGTGGAAATGTCTTCCGGGAAAAATGAGGAATCTTCCTGCTGGTATCATGAAGATTAGAGATGATGGAGCATCTATCTGAATGACTCTATTCCTGAGTCATGATGGAGGTCCCTGCACTCAACCACGGCTCCTGGAGTCTCAAGACTCCCACAGCAGTTCTTGATCAGGCCACCAGCCATGGCAGCTCAGGGAGTTAAGCCTGTTGGGTGCACTTTGATCCGCTGTGGTCATTTTCCCAACTATGTTCAAATTGTCCCCTTCTTATCTGGTGGGAGCTGACTCAAGATCCTTCTGACATGATCTCAGGAGTTTTGGTTTTTGGTATGGCAAAAAAGCTTTAGGGTTTCATACATTTTTCTCCTTGGAGTCAGCCATTTATTTCTCCAAGTGGCCAGGCATCTCCTGGTGTCCAACCAGAGCTATTCTGAAGTCAAGATTGGGAGGATTCGGTCCAGAGAGTGGACGTCCCCTGTCCTGAAGAGCCAGTCCCTGCAGTCTTGGCTGCTCACTGCAGTGTCTGGCAGCCCCACCAACCACATCATGGAGCTGGCTGGGGTCAGGCTGCTCTCAGTCCAGCTAGAAGCCAGACTCCCTACTCTGCTTCTCTGGACAGCTCAGGACAAGCTGTTTCTAAAATCAATTTATTTTTTAATTCTCAGACTGGTCATTTAGTCCAGGATTTCAAGAGAGTGATCATTTTCTTTTTTTCCCTCTCAGTTTCCCAATTTCCTTTCATGCCACAGTAGTCTCTGCTTTTATCAAACTCTGTATATACTATATGTATACTCTATGTATACTATAGGGTATATTTCCTACCCAGGTGGCTCAGTGGTAATGAACCTGCCTGTCAATGCAGGAGCCACAGGTTCAATCCCTGGGTTGGAAGATCCCCTGGAGGAGGAAAATTCCAAAAATAAACAATTCATAAATTGTAAATTGTGTGCCATTCTGAGTGAATAATCTGCCTGCAATGCAGGAGATGCACAAGAGATGTGGGTTCAATCCCTGGTTTGGAAAGATACCCTGGGGAAGGCAATGGCAGCCCACTCCAGGATTCTTGCCTGGAGAATCCCATGGACGGGGGAGACTGGTGGGCTACAGGCCACGAGATCGCATAGTTGGATATGACAGCGAGCACCCACACCTGCATATTTCCTATACACTCATACTGATAATAAAGTTTAATTTATAAATTATACACAGTAAGAGGTTAACAGCGGTAGTAATAAAATAGAATACTTAGAACAATAATAGTAAGTGATGTGAATGCGGTCTCTCTCTCAAAATGTCTTATTGTATAAATTTAATGCCTTTTCCATCCTTACTAAGCACTCACTTATCACACGCTGTGGCTGTAACTTTTGCAGTTTGAGGTGTGACAGCAAAACTGGCACGAATTTCTCTTTCTTTCTTCACAATTTCACAAACAGAAGATTCGTTCTTCTCATAGATCTTAGCAACCTCAGCATACGATGTTTTTCTTTTTTGTTGAGAATGTCCCTTTTTCTCTTAAAGGAAGTGCTTATGACTTCTGTTTGGCATATCTGAATTGCCAGCATCACTACTCTCGTGCTTTGGGGCCGTTGTTAAGTAAAGTAAGAGTTACCGAAACAGCAGCACTGAGATGCCCTGACGGCTGATCTGATAACCCCACAGTGCCGCTAGTGATTAAGAGGCAGGATAAGCTCGACAAAGGGATGACTCACCTCCTGGGCCAGACAGCCTGGGAATGAAGAGATTTCATCACTCCACTCCGTTTGTGTGTGCTCAGTCGCTCAGTCATGTCCAACTCTTTGCGACCCCATGGACTGTAGGCCACCAGGCTCCTCTGTCCATGGGATTCTCCAGGCAAGAATACTGGAGTGGGTTGCCATTTCCTTCTCCAGGGGATCTTTCCAAACCAGGGATCGAACCTACTTCTCTTGGACATCTTCTGCATTGCAGGCAGATTCTTTACTCAGAATGGCACACAATTTACAACTTATGAATTGTTTATTTTTGGAATTTTCCATTTAATATTTTTGGACCATGGTTGACTGCAGGTAACTGAGATTGTGGAAAGTGAAACTGTGAGTAAGGGGGACAGGAGGTACTGTATTTATGAAGGAAATCATACAATTTTAAATTGTCAGAAGTTTTAAAATAATCTTTTGAACTGTTTTCAATTCAATAAAACAATAGCACTTACCATTCATATGCTTGTTTGTGGGCTAGGTCCTATGCTAAAAGCTTTGTATTTATTACCTAAGTTCTTTCAACCACTTTGGAAGTAGGTAGATTATTTTCTCTTTTCAAGTGGGTAAACAGGTTTGGTGAAGAAGGAAACAGCAACCCACCACAGTAATTCTTGCCTGGAAAATCCCACGGGCAGAGGAGCCTGGCGGGCTACAGTCCATGGGGTCACGAGAGTTGGACGCGACTAAACAACAAAACAGGTTCAGAGAGGTGAAGTGACTTGCCTGAGGTAAGTAAGCAGCGGAACAGCAGCTGGTAAGCGCAGAATCAGGAAATGAGTCCAGCTATACCTCATTCCAAAGCCTCCACTCCATGCTGCCTCCCACAGAGCAGGGTAATGCTGGGGTCACGGCTGTTAGCTTATTGCTGGAACAAGCAACCCCACACATCAGTGGTAAACACGCTATTCCATTGATCAGAACTTAGTTACGTGGACTGCACCTAACTGCAAAGGAGGGTAGATAATGTAGTCCTACTGTGTGCCCAGGACACAGGAACTGCTTAACACGTAACAGTGCAGTCCAATTCACCTCCTGGGATATTTTTCTTTTCACTTGAACTCAAGCCCTGAACTCAGTTTCAGGATGGTCTGTTAGGGCACAAATCAGCCAGTCTTTGCACAATGCACAAACAAGCCACTTCTTGTTCCTGCTAGAGCCAGCATGAGGCATCGTGTTCCCTGCAGACATTTAGAGAATAGATTTCTAGTCCTCTTTGTCTTGCATCCTTTTTTGTCCTAAGGCAGAGAAGCTTTGCTGGTCAGGCTGGAACGGAGGGCTGGATGGGGGAGAATGAGGCCCGGATGCTATCTGTGTTCAGGCAGGCTGAACAGAAGCCACACCCATGCCCCTCTCCCCACCCTATCTGCCTCTGAACTCCTTGCTCATCTTGGCCCAGCAACATGTGTGAGTAGCTTGGACCAGCTGGGTATTGGCACCAACCGCACTTTGGGCCCATCCTACCATCCAGGAACACATACAAGTGTTGACGTGACCTGAGCACCAGACTTCAGCAGCTGAGGCAGAGGGTACACATGTTCTTTGCTTCTGCCTCCCCTGTCTTGGCCTTTTGGACCTGCCAAGAGAGCCTATTTTATAGACAGCTCAACTCTCAGAGACAGCAGGAATTTGCACTAATTCAATTGAGCAATTAGCCCATCGAGCGAAAGGAGATGCCTTGACTATATACCCTCTGTTGAAGGGAGAAGGACTGTGGCAGAGTGTCTGCTGAAAGGCAGTTAGGAGCTCACTCACAGTCATGCCAGTCTCTCTGCAAGGTCGCACAACAAAAACAACGACCTGTCTGAAGACCATCTGGTTCATATATTTTACTGGGTGTGCTACTGGCCGAGCTGGGAGCCAGGAAACCGAGCTCGAGGGCTGGGCTCGAGTCATGGATTTTTTTGTGACTCTGGACAAATCCCTTGTGAGCACTGGGCCTCAGTTTCCTCACCTGTAAAGCAGGAATAAGTAATATCTGGTCTTCTTACCTTGCAAGGTGGAGTCATGTGGTGGGGAGGGGAAGGGATGGTAGTGGGAAGGTGATTCTAAAAGGCAGCCCAGCGTAGACAGATAGAAGGCTTGAGGTCGTGATTGTCCTCGTGGCAGACTGTTGAGTGGATGACCCATCTGTCCTCATCCTTGTTCCCCTTGCCGTATTCACCTGTCACAGCTAACAGGGGAGCTCCTTATTTTCTTAGCCTCTCGTTGGAGCACCTAAGAATGCCACGTGGGGCGGTTCTGGCCAGTGAATATAAGGGGAGTGTGTTAGAGGCTCCTGGGAGGATTTCAGCTCTCCTGATTAAACACAAACAAACAAACAAACATCCAACAGATGGGGTTAACCTGACTCTTCTTCCTTCCTACTTCTTTCTGCCTTGAGATGCCAGGAGCCCATGAAGGGTCTTAGAGCCTATCCTAACTAAGTATAGCCCCACTTTAATTATACCTGCAAAGATGCTATTCTAAACAAGGTCCCATTCTGAGGTTCCTGGTAGACATGAGTTTTGGGAAGATACTATTTAACCCACTACAATCCCTCATTTCCCAGATCTCATCCATCAGCAAGTTCTCTTCACCTTAGCTTCTAAATGTGTTCTGGACCTGGCCACTTCTCACTAGAGTGACTCAGTCACCCTGTTCCCGAGTCCCTTCATTCTTCACTTGCCTGGAGACCGGGCTGCTCCTTGGGACTGCTGCCCACAGTGACTCTGTTAGGCTGGGAAGGTAGCTGGGGGACCTCAACCCTAACTCTTCTTCACCGCTCATGGTTCTAGAGGCTGTGATACTCTCTGCCTCCCATCCACCCCCAGGACATGTGACTCCCGTGGTCCTAGCACTGGGAGTGTGGGAGCCAGAATCTCACTGGGCTGGACCCCCCTGCACAGCTCTGTCTGAAAGAAAAGGAAGGGCTGGGCGCGTGTTCTAGATATATAAGAATGGACTTGGATCTGGGTGGGGCGGGAGAGGTAGTGTGGGAAGGTATTTCCAGGTTTCCTCTGCCTGGAGATCCGACAACGGAGCTGAAAACATGCCCTCCAGCCAGGTCCCCAGGTGGAGGACCCCTTCTTTGCAACCCCGCAGGCTGGTCAGTGCAAAGGGTGACTGAGGTCAGCACATGGTGATCAAATGCCTGCTGTCTGCCTGGCACTGTGGGTTTGCAGGTTGGTGACGGCGGGGCAGAGAAGAGGCAGTGTGTCCCTGCAGAGAAATGAGGAGGCGTGGATGGTGAAGTGAGAGGACCCGAACCTGAGGCAGGGTCTCAGACAGCACGACATTCGTTCTCAATCCATAGCCTGCCGCTGCAGCCCGCAGATCATGGGCACCTAACTGACGTATTGGAAACAGACATATTGTATAGGGAATGGGCCCTTCTGCTCCACTGCTAAGGATGATCTTGCCTGGAGGCAGAAGACTGTCAGAAATGACTGTGGGGGTCCTTCTAACCTGGGGAGTTTGTGATTCTAAGAGGAGACAAATAATCTCAAGCTTTCTGGGTCTCTGCTTTCTCAAACCTCCCCCTATTTTCCTCAACTAAGGGGCTCGTACAAGGATATGGGGCTCACTCTTAGAAAGCTGAAAATAATATCAAACAGTTTCTATTTTAGATGGAAACATTTTCATAAGGGATCTTTCAAAAAGTTCAATTTGATGCCTATTTAAGGATCAAACAGCCCCCACATACACAGCTTGGAGCCAGAGGCCACTCTCCACCCCCTCCACCCCCACCCCAGCTGGTTGGAATGTTCTGTGCAGCTGTACTGGCTTCTCAGAGGAACATTCTGGTGGGATCTAATGCCCAGGCCGACATCCTCACTGTGCCATCCTACCCTGCTGTTCACACCCTGTGCTCAGTCTGGGTCAGAAGCAGCAGGAAGGATTGGGCACACCTGAAGGGGTCTGCAGGAGGATGACAGCCTCTGGGCCGTGTTGACCTGGGACCCTGATCCAGGTCTTCTGGCTTCATATCCCACTAACATGTCTTTGTACCACATTCTTCTTTATTTCAGTCACTAAGTTATGTCCTACTCTTTGCAACCCCATAGACTGCAGCACACCAGACTCCCTGTCCATCACCAACTCCTGGAGCTTGCTCAAATTCATGTCCATGGAGTTGGTGATATCATTAAAACCTCTCATCCTCTGTCATCCCCGTCTCCTCCTGCCTTCAATGTTTCCCAGGATCAGGGTCTTTCTCAATTAGTCAGTTCTTTGCATCAGATGGCCAAAGTATTGGAGCTTCAGCTTCAGCATCAGTCCTTCCAATGAATAGTCAAGATTGATTTCCTTTAGAATGGACTGGTTGGATCTCCTTGCAGTCCAAGGGACTCTCAAGAGTCCTCTCCAATACCATAATTCAAAAGCATCAATTCTTCGGTGCTCATATTTCTTTATGGTCCAACTCTCACATCCATACATGACTACTAGAAAAACCATAGCCTCGACTAGACAGACCTTTGTCTGCAAAGTAATGTCTCTGCTTTCTAATATGCTGTCTAGGTTGGTCATAGCTTTTCTTCCAAAGAGCAAGAGTCTTTTAATTTCATGCTTGCAGTCACCATCTGCAGTGATTTTGGAGCCCAAGAAAATAAAGTTTGTCACTGTTTTCATTGTTTTCCACATCTATTTGCCATGAAGTGATGGAACCAGATGCCATGATCTTCATTTTTTGAAAGTTGAGTTTTAAGCCACTTTTCAACTCTCCTCTTTCACTTTCATCAAAAAGCTCTTTAGTTCCTCTTCACTTTCTTCCATAAGGGTGGTGTCATCTGCATATCTGAGGTTATTGATATACTCACATCCATACATGACCACTGGGAAAACCATAGCCTTGACTAGATGGACGTTAGTCGGCAAAGTAATGTCTCTGCTTTTAACTATGCTGTCTAGGTTGCTCATAGCTTTTCTTCCAAGGATCAGAGTCTTTTAATTTCATGGCTACAGTCACCATCTGCAATGATTTTGGAGCCCAAGAAAATAAAGTATCTCACTGTTTCCGTTGTTTCCCCATTTGCCATGAAGCAGTGGGACCAGATGCCATGATCTTCATTTTTTGAATGTAGAATTTTAAGCCAACTTTTCCACTCTCCTCTTTCACTTTCATCAAGAGGCTCTTATAGTTCTCCATTTTCTGCCATAAGGGTAGAGTCATCTGCGTATCTGAGATTATTGATATTTCTACTAGCAATCTTAACTCCAGTTTATGCTTCATCCAGCCCAGCGTTTCTCATGATGTACTCTGCATATAAGTTAAATAAGCAGGTTGGCAATATACAGCCTTGACGTACTCCTTTCCCAATTTAGAACAAGATCATTGTTCCATGTCTGGTTCTAACTGTTGCTTCTTGACCTGCATACAGATTTCTCAGGAGGCAGGTAAGGTGGCCTATTATTCCTGTCTCTTTGAGAATTTTCTATAATTTGTTGTAGTCCACACAGTCAAAGGCTATAGCGTAGTCAATGAAGCAGAAGTAGATGTTTTTTTTCTGAAATTCTCTTGCTTTCTCTATGATCCAACAGATGTTGGCAATTTGATCTCTGTCTCCGCTGCCTTTTCTAAATCCAGCTAATTATTCCTGTCTCTTTGAGAATTTTCTATAATTTGTTGTAGTCCACACAGTCAAAGGCTATAGCGTAGTCAATGAAGCAGAAGTAGATGTTTTTTTTCTGAAATTCTCTTGCTTTCTCTATGATCCAACAGATGTTGGCAATTTGATCTCTGTCTCCGCTGCCTTTTCTAAATCCAGCTTGAGCATCAGGAAGTTCTCGGCTCACACACTTCACAGCCACAGTAACAACTGCTCACTGGGCCCTTCAACCCAGGCGCTGTTGCTTTGCTCTGATTTCTCTGCAAGGTAAGAGGAGTAAGCAGAGGAAAATATGTGATCACTGGTTCTGTGGAAACACGGAATCCCCTATTCACAGCATCTGCCAGTTTCTCTGGCAGAAATGCTGCCAATTACGGCCGATTCCAGGCTGCCACATGAGGTCACCAGTCAGCGAGGGGATGAGCCGGGCGCTGGCTCTCGCTGCGTTTTGTTGATGGAGACACAGAGGCACTAAAACCCCCAGACTTTCCAAACCAGTGTTCCCGCCGGGAAGAGCCGGGCGGGCACCTTCCGACTCCAGCAGGCCCACTGTGGGTGAGAAGGTCCCCGGGAGAGGCAACGGCCCAGGACCGGGGCGGGTGTGGCCACCACGTCTGCGGGGACGGAGGCTCCAGGGGCCCAGGTGTGTGTTCTAGCTCAGCCAGTGTCAGTCAAATGGTAAGGAGAGAATTTGGAGAAAGTGAAAGCTGTAATGCTGGGGCCCAAGGGAACATCAGACTCCACCAGATGGCAAGGTGGAAGTCACATTTTAGAGGCTAGAGTCCAGCCTCCCCTCTTCCAGCCACCAGAAGAGGAAAGAGAACTAGGAACCTCATCCCCTCCCCATCAAGACCTTTAAAATTTTCCTCAACAGTCATTCTCGGCTTGCTGGAGTCAGGGCACCTTTACATGCTTGCAGTTTATGGAGGGACCTCGGAAGGGCTTTCGTGACAATGTGTTTGCCACTCAGTTGTGTCCGACTTTCTGTGACCCCATGGACGCCAGGCCTCCCTGTCCATCACTATCTCCCAGAGTTTGCTCAAACTCACGTCCATCCAACCATCTCATCCTCTGTCGTCCCCTTCTCCTCCCACCTTCAGTCTTTCCCAGCATCAGAGTCTCTTCCAGTGAGTCAGTTCTTCCCATCAGGTGGCCAAAATACTGGAGCTTCAGCTTTAGCATCAGTCCTTCCAATGAATATTCAGGACTGATTTCCTTTAGGATTGGTTGTTTTGATCACCTTGCTTATAGTGGTAGATAAAAGTTTTCCAAGATTCTAGTTTTCCCTTCAAACCTCAGAGTTTATCTTCGGCTCATAAACACCTTTGGTTCTCTTCCTTAGCACTTCCCTGGGGGCTCAGAGGTTAAAGCGTCTGCCTCCAACGCGGGAGACCCGGGTTCGATCCCTGGGTCGGGAAGATCCCCTGGAGAAGGAAATGGTAACCCACTCCAGTATTCTTGCCTGGAGAATCCCACAGATGGAGAAGCCTGGTAGGCTACAGTCCACGGGGTCGCAAAGAGTCGGACACGACTAAGTGACTTCACTTCACTTCACTTCACTTCACTTCTCTTCCTTAAAGAAACAGCCTCTTTCCTGCGTTCTGGAGACGGCATCTGCCACTGAGTCCAGTCCAGAGGACCGCAGCTTTCTGCGCAGTCTTCTGGCAGGCAACAGGGCCATCCCCCAGAACGTAGCCAGTCCGGCGTTCCCCAGCCCGAGCCCACCCCTGGGAGTGGCTGCACCCGGGCAGGCCTGGCGGGGCCCCACTCCCTCTCCCAGGCCAGCTCAGGACCTGTCCCCCAGGCCAGAGCCAGACTCCATCACTCAGCTGCCTGCTCTTCACGGGGGGTGAGGGGTGGGTGTGCAGATACCAGTGGGCAGAGTCAGCGTCCCGCCCGCTGCAGCTCTGGCTCTGTCACAGCAACAGGGAAAGGGACCCAGTGCCCAGGACCCCGTGAGGGCCTCGGCCACCAGGACCAGGAGTGGCTTTGGGGAAAAGCTCAGTGCCTGGAGCCACCCGCACTGAGAGGAGTCGGGACCAGGAGTGGTTTTGGGGAAAAGCTCAGTGCCTGGAGCCACCTGCACTGAGAGGAGTCGGGACCAGGAGTGGCTTTGGGGAAAAGCTCAGTGCCTGGAGCCACCCACACTGAGAGGAGTCGGGACCAGGACTGGTTTTGGGGAAAAGCTCAGTGCCTGGAGCCACCCGCACTGAGAGGAGTCGGGACCAGGAGTAGTTTTGGGGGAAAAGCTCAGTGCCTGGAGCCACCCACACTGAGAGGCGTTGGGTGTGGGAGGGGTGCTGATCGTGGTGGCTTCCTACCCCAAACGACCCTTCACCTCTCCTCCTTCAAGTGGAGGAAACCGGGAAAATGAGTCCTGCACGTCGTGACCTTTTGTTCCACCTTTACAAAGTCGAGTCCCTCCATCAGTGACCACGTGTTCGTGCCTTGAGACAGAGCCCCTTGAAAGCCCAGAAGGGTGGGGTCTGGACCTCAGTCCACGTCTCCCTGGAGACATTGCAGCCCAGGACACAGACTTGGCACTCCAACACCCCAGAGCCTCTTTCTTCTCATCTGTCCGCGGAGAAAACATCAGCACCACTCCCTGCCCCCAACCCGGGGACTCTTAGGACAACTAAGGGGTGATGCGTGGAGGAGGCTGGCCCCTGGCCGCCCCCGAGGGGACCCATCAGACACTTTTACAGCCAGGTTCAGCTGCTCACTGTCGAAAGTGTCATGAACAGAAGGAAAATTCCACCTGGAGGACATGAGCCACGTAATTGGGTTGGTGGCGCCCAGCGCAAACTGCCGACTGCGGGTTATGTAAACTCTGCTAATTTATTAGTGAGGGAGTGGCAGGCGGAGGATCAGGGTTGATTTGTTCATGTCTGGGACAAGGAAAAGTCATGATTTTCAAGTCTGACCATGTCAGAGTCTGACAGGTAAATGGGCAGCCCTCACACTAATCCCCCTGAGAGCAGGCAGGCAGGGAAGGGTGCGGCCTAATGGAAGTGGATTGGAGGTGAGCCCCTCCTGGATGTGAGTCCCTCCTGGAGGTGAGCACCCTTTGGAGATGAGCCCCTCCTGGATGTGAGCCCCCCTGGATGTGAGTCCCCCCTGGAGGTGAGCCCCTCCTAGAGGTGAGCACCCCCTGGAGGTGAGCCCCCCCTGGAGGTGAGCCCTCCTGAAGGTGAGCCCCCTTGGAGGTGAGCCCCCCCAGAGGTGAGCCCTCCTGAAGGTGAGCCCCCCTGGAGGTGAGCCCCTCCTGGATATGAGCCCCCCCTGGAAGTGAAGCCCTCCTGAAGGTGAGCCCCCCTGGAGGTGAGCCCCTCCTAGAGGTGAGCCCTCCGGAGGTGTGCCACCCACGGGCCTGGACCCCCTGCAGGCTCGAGCGCAGCGACCCCCTCAGTCGTCCAGCCAATCTCCATCCAGCCTGTGAACCTGGGTGGCTTCCACACACGCAGCCTCCCAGAAGTGCTGTTTAGGACGAATGCACACACGCGCGCGCGTGTGTGTGTGTGTGTGTGTGTGTGTGTGCAGCGAGAGAAAGAGCAGCCATGGACATCAGCTCGCTCCTGATAGAACGCTGAAGCTGCCAGTGACAGCGGGGCAGGCGACGGCATCCCACCCAGTGCTCCTGCCTGGAGAATCCCAGGGACGGGGGAGCCTGGTGGGCTGCCGTCCATGGGGTCGCACAGAGTCGGACTCGCCTGAAGCGACTCAGCAGCAGCAGCAGTGACAGAAAGTTGAACAGCGGCTTTCGAAGAGGAGTTGGGGGCTTTCCTGGTAAAGAACCCACCTGCCAATGCAGGAGACTCGGGTTCAATCCCCGATCCGAGACGATCCCACAAACCATGACGCAGCTAAGCCGGCGCGGCACACCTGCTGAGCCTTTTCTCAAGGGCCCTGGAGCCGAGGTTGCTGAGCCCGTGAGCTGCACAAAAGCAGACCCTGCAGTGAGAAGCCCGCTCCCTGCATCTAGAGGGGAGCCCGCTCCCTGCATCTAGAGAGGAGCCCCGCTCCCTGCAGCTAGAGAGGAGCCCCGCTCCCTGCAGCTAGAGAGATTGCAGACACAGCGAAGAACATATCCCCAGCACAGCCCAGAATAAATCACTTACTAAAAAGGAAGGGTTCCGTTTCCAACACAAGTTTCCGTGTAAGCCCCTGCTAGAGTTGGTTCGGTCACTGAGTGATGCCAGGACTCACGTCTCTGCATCTGTTTTCTCTTGTCCTTCAGGGTTGCAATGCCGTTGCTGCAGCTCCAACCATCACATTCCCGTTCAAGGTGTGACGAAGAACAAGACACACCAGCCCTGTCTGTCCTTTCTCATCGGGAAAGAAGAAGCATTCCCAGAGAACGGCAGCTTTGGCTTCATGGCCAGTTGCTGAGACCAGCGTGTCACCCCTGGTTATGAGCAAGGCTAGAGAAGCCCGAATCTGGGTTTATTCCCTGCCTGCACCCTGTCATTCCTCCAGCAGGCGACAGCAGGCGGGGACGACAGCAGCACAGGTAACAGGCTCCAGGTGCACCAGCATCTCTGTCCTCACTGGGCACACCTGCTCTCCTGTGCTCAGCAGGTGGGGTCAACGTGGACCCCACAGTGACGGGGCTGCCAGCTTTCCCCTTGCTGTTCCACAGACCCCAGGGTCATCGTGACCCTCCACTTGAGGACGGTCATCGCCAAAGGCCACTGAATATTAACAAGGAATGGCAAAGAGCATAGGAAAGTGAGCCAGGTCAGTCATGTGCCCTTCGCACTGGAAATGCTGAGCCTCGGTGAGAAAAGCAAAATAAACGGCTAAAATGAGGTGTCGTCGTTCCGGACGGCTCCGTGCTCAAGAACCTGCCTGCCAATGCAGGAGATGTGGGTTTCATCCCTGGGTTGGGAAGACTCCCCTGGAGGAGGAAATGGAGACCTACTCCAGTATTCTTGCTGGGAAATCCACGGACAGAGGAGCCTGAGGGGCCACGGTCCATGAGGCTGAGAAGAGTCAGACACAAGTGAGTGACTAAACTAAGAGGAGGAGCAGCGAGTGGATGAGAACGAGGCCGAGCCCAGGGCAGAGCCAGGCCCTGGGGGACAGGGTGGACCAGCAGCTGGTGGGGCTGGTGTCCCGGAGGTGAGGGAGGTGGGGGTCCTGCGAGACCCAGTGCCCAGCCCTCTTGACCTTGGCAGGGTCTGAACACACGAAACAGGCCCAAGCGTCCGGCATTCCCCCGAGCACAAGGCGGCGACGGGGGGCAGGGAGGGGCCGCCAGCGGGACGGTCTCTCTCGGGGACAGCGCTGGTCCAGCTGGCAGGGCAGGAGGGACTGGGCAGGGACCCGTGCAGGAGCGGGAGGATGGCCGGCCCGGTGCAGGCCTGGGGCTCCGACACCTAAGAGGTCGGGGTGAGAGGTGGGTGCAGACCCTTGCCTGAGGATAAGGAGGAACATTCCGGAATCTTCCACACCATCCCCAGGCAGGAGTGGTGCAGCCTGGCCCCCTCTGAGACCCTCGGGAGTCCTGGCTCCTGGAGGCCAAGATCCCTGTGCCTCCAGCCTCGGGGGCTCTGCTCTTCCCGCTGACCCATCCCGAGCTCTAGACCCACAGCGGGCAGCACAGCAATGCCTCCATGTCCCAGGTCCGCATTCACAGCCCACCCAGGCCACCTTGAATCCCCTGTCCTGCTTCCTGAGGGGGGATGTCCCAAGACGAGGCCTGGCCCCAGCGACTGGCCTGCTGAGCTGCCTGTCATCATCTGACGTTTCCTCCTGTCCACCTCCCCACCGCCCCCATGTGTTTGAGTGTCACCTTAAGGAGAAGAGAAAGAAGGCCATGGGCCTCAGACAGGGGCCTTGTGTCATGAGAAGGTGTGGACTCTAAATCATATTGATTATAGAGTAGGGGAGATATGGATACACTTTGGAAATACACACACTCACATACACACATACACACATACACTTCCTCACAAATGTTCCACAGGTGTTTTGTTATATGTGAGACTGGGATTTATGAGAGATATACGCTTGTTTTATCCTGAGCTCCTAAACACTAAGAATGTCTGAGTGCTGAGATGATGAGGCTGCCTTTTGTCTTGTTGATGAGGCTTTGGAAGCACCCGAGGAGGGGGCTGGCAGCCTGCAGAACCCAAGATAAGAAGGTTAGAAGCCTCAGTGGCCCTTCCTGACCCCCGGGGTTGGAGGCTGGATTGATTGCCAATGGCCAGTGAGCTATCAGTCAAGCAAAGCCTCTATAAACCCCAGAAAACAGGCCTGGAGAACTCTGGGTTGGGGAGCGTGAGGCCTTTTGGGGACAGAGCACCTGGGGAGATGAGGAGGCTTGCGCCCTCCCCAGCTCTCCTGCGCCCTGAGCTTCATTCTTCATAATTCACGGGGGTTTGGTTAGTAATATGCTTCTCTGAGTTCCGTGAGCCGCTCCAGCAAATTGATTGAGCCTGAGGAGGGGGTCCTAGGAGCCTCACATCTACAGCTGGTTGGTCAGAAGCAGCAGAGATGCGATTGGGTCTCACGTGGGGGCATCTTGTGGGGCTGAGCATTACCCACGGGGTCTGAGGCTGCCACTGGGCAGCCGGTGCTACACTTGGGAGAAGGCATTGGACTGGGGAGGCCCCTATGCTAGGTCAGGAGTCGCCCAGGGGTCCACCCACTGGCTTGAAAGCCAGGGCATCTGCAAGCAAACGCCCCCAGCTCAGGAATCCTGCAACCGTCTGCCACGCCGTCTGGGCCTCTTCTTGTCTGAGAAGTCTGTATTCCTGATCTGATTCTCAAAGGGGGTCACGTCCTCAGAAATTTAAGGGTAGTTCTCTTATATCAACCAACTCAAGACCTTTATTTGAGTATTTTGTTGATATTAATAACTCAATAAAAATGTTAAAATGACCCTAACTTACGCTATTTGATGTGATTTAGGAAAAATCTAGTTTATATACTTTAAAATGTAAGTTCAAGTTGCAGTTTTAACAACAGAACTAGATGTTGATGTTTATGTCTAGTCCTTTAGGAAAACGTATGAAATAATATTATTTTTTCTTTTGAAGGTAAATGGATAAAGAAGCCTTAAGACAACTGATTCTCTTTAAAAGTTGTAATCAAATCCCCGCAGTTTTCCTTAATTCTTAATTTAATTACCAAATCCTTTCTTTTGCTGGTAGTTCAAGGTGAATCCATCCAATTTCTGTCTCAATTCCTGCACATGTCAACAGTAAGACCTCAAGCCAATTGCTTTATTGCAGAAATGCAGAGTTAGCCAGACGCCAGGAACCAAACCAGGTAACAGCTAGTGTTGAAGTCAGTTGACATCAATATTGGATAGTCTCATCATCAAGAATAAGAAGAGAAAGATGCGCCCTGTAGGCTGGATGAACGCCATGCTGGGGGCTGGAGGAGGAGGATATGCCCGAGGCCCGGAGCCGGGACAGACAGCTAGGCTCGCCCTCCCCGCTCCCCGCCGAGCACCCAGGTTGGACCTCGCAGCCCCACCCATCGCCCCTCAGGGATGTTCTGTAATTACCACCTGCTCCTTTCCAAGCCTGGCTGCAAGCCTCTGCTCGGAGGGTTCTGAGAGGGTCTGATCCAGGCTCGGGGCTCAAAACGCCAATGCCCGGAGGAAGGGAGGGTTCCGTCGTAAATCAGGTATGAAAACGCAGGGACCTGAGCCCGCCGGAGTCCCGCCTCAGCTTTCTCTTAAAAGCACAGTTCGAGGACTTCTGGGTGCTTCCCATGGACACAGCAGAGGTGCCTGAGCTCTGTCAAGGCCCGCTAATGACCAGAGGCCCTCCGCTCACCCCAGCCAGCCCGACCCTGGGCACAGACATCCCTGCAGGCCCACGGTGCACCAGCCTGTGGCTCCTCCGCTCTCGTCGACGGGAAGCCTCACCCGACAAGAGACTCCTGCACTGTCTGTCTTCCTGGACAGCTCAAGCCCGCCGTCTCGAGGAAAGGTTTCTGTCCCAGTCAGTCAGCCTCGACGCATCACCAGCTAACTAGCTGGCAGCGCTTCCACACAGCCTTTGATTAAAGCCTCCGAGGCCGTGGCAGTAGGAACAAGGTCCATCAAACAAAGCACATGGCACCCTGGGTGGCCCCCTGGGGGTCCCTGCTGGAAAATGACCACCTAGAGGGAGAGGGGTGACCGCTGCAGGTTACCTGAGGGCGACATGGAAACGCATCCAGACCTGGGGATGGGGAGACGCCCGCCAAGCCAAACACAGAGGCACAGAGTTTCCAGCAAGCCCACAAGGCCAGCCCTGGGGGCGGTGGCCAGGCCTCCCCGTGTCCACCCCAGATTCAGGCCTGCATGCTGGGGAGCAGCCCGGCCTCCCCGCTCCTCTACCCTCACCGGCCTGTTCTCATCCTCAGCCCCATGCCCTCCTCTATCCTCTCGCATCTCCGTGAGATTAAAGGCTGCTCTGAGGTCAATAAATCAGGTCTAATGAGAACGCTGGTCATCGTGTTCCTGCTCGGCCTGGACGGCAGGGCAGCAGCCACGGGGGAGGTTGTGTCCTGGGGTTGGGGGGCAGGCCCTGATGGAGTCGCCCGTTCCTGCTGGGACGTCCTGGGCATCTTGGTTCAGCCCAGCAGGGCCACTGCCCGCCTCCCTGTTTCGGCCCCGTGAGGCCCCAAGGACCAGGAGGGGTGGCTCATGGCTGCTCTCAGCATGCTGAGGCCCCACTGGGTCTCCCTGTGTGAATTTAGGGCTGTGGTTAGGGACGCAGACCCTGGTCCCCCCCGCCCCACCGAAAGCAACGCACTGTGGGGACCTGTCCAGGCTCCGTCCATGCCCACCACACCGGGGCTGGCTTGGGAGCCTCCCTCCCCCGGCCCAGGGCCCCTCCTCACCCAGCCCCTCCTGCCCCGCCAGGAACCCAGAGCTTACATTCCTGGGTTCACTTCCTGTTCAGATCAGGGACCCAAGAGGTGACCATTTTTCTTCATTTCAGATATGGCACAGCAGCTTCCTTGAGCCGCAGAGAATCCTCCTACCAGGCTTTCTTCCGTAATTTTGGCCAGTAAGCCGGTATGAATCTCTGCACATTATTCTGAAGCCCCCTTAACCAGAAATCCCAAACACACTGGATAATACTGTCGGGCTTAGGTGCCACCATCACGGTTGCCAGGGGCACACAATTTACCGGCAAACACACGAGATCTGCCGAGTGAGACCAAGTGAGCTCAAGGAAGACAAGGAACCACAGTGGGAGACGGACCCCAGGGAGCAGCTGGGCGGAGGCTCGTCCCTCACAGGCGGCGACGTTTATTCAAGCCGACGGGCGCATCTCGGTGAGCTTGACCTGGGCGGAGTAACACCTTTGCCCCCGGATGGGGCTTTTCAACTGTCCTTTGGTTTGTTTGCCGAGTGTGTGCAAGAGTCTGGGGTTGACGGATGGCCGTCGAAAAGCTCAGGATTCTCAGCTCTCCGGCCTGGACGGCTTCGGGACACTCAGCCGAGAGTGACCGTGGCCTCAGGGGACAGTTCTGTCTTCACAGTGGGCTGGGGTGCTCCTGCACCTGGCAGGCAGACACCAGTGGGTCCTAGACGCCCTCCAAGGAAGGGTTCTGGGCCCCTGTGGCCACCAGGCACAGCCTGCCCCAACCTGTGTATGATCACCCCACGTCCCGCTGGGCCTGACCCACAACCTCCTCACTTCCACGTCACCAAACATGGTCACCTGTCGCTCAGGGAGCGGCCCGTGGGGGGCCGTCCTGCCTTCTGTCCCCCTCAAACCCCTGAAGGGCACCTGCGCCAGCCACCCTCAGGGCCTGCTGGCGACCGTCGCCGCCTCGGGACCTCTGCTCCCGGCGGCCGTGCCAGGCATCCGTACATGCTGCTTGCTGCTCTTCCTTCCTCCCCTCTGCAATTTCAGAGTAAAAAGCCTGGGTCCTCTGAGCGTCTCCTGCAGAGCAAAGCAAAGCAAATGAACAGACAGGGCCCAGGAGACTTTGTCAAAGAGAGAAGGGCCTGATCCTCCACCCAGAAATTTGACAGTGAGAAGAGGCCACGGGGCTCGGGCTCCCTACTCAGCCTCCAGGGTGACCCGGCTTCCCTTGACTGGGATTAACGACGAGACTCAATCGCCTAGTGGGACTAGCAGAAAGAAAAAATATCTTTAGAAAATGTTTTCCTGCCCTGCTCCAACCTCGGGGCTCCCCTCGCCAGATGGAATGCAAGACTTTCTGTAGCTCCGCCTACATGGCATAAACAGGGCTGGGGACTTGACGAGCCCTGTCCCAGCTGAGGCCCCGGACAGACCTCAGTCTGTGCCAGGCCCATCCCGCATGAGTCAGATAACTGGAACCACGCTATCATCAAAGTATGATTTATTCTGGGGCCCTGAACCCACAGCAAAACATTAGATAATTACCAGCCTATTAATGAGATGAAAGTGTTATTTTTAGATTAGGCTAACCTAGAGAAAGGTTGGCTCAGCCTTGGCTTCCTGAGATGGCCAGGACCGCACACCCCGGCAGCTCAGCTGCGTGTGCTCAGCCAGCTCAGACCTTCTCCCCTCCCTCCAGCTGGTGGAGTGAACACACACAATCTAGGTCAGCATCGCCTCTGGGAACAAAAGGCGTTTCTCTTGAAAACATCTTGAAATCAACTACAAACTGCGCAAACCAAGGCCCATAAAGATGCTGCAGGACAGAAACCGACTGGGCTCCAGCGGCAGCTTCACACGGAGGCACGATTTGCCCTCCTCCTCCAATCTCCTGGACGAGGTGTGCGGGGGGATGGCAAAGGTAGGTGTGACACGGGGCAGGAAGGGCTGCTGTCGGCTGTTGTAGCAAGAGTTTAAGTAGGAATTCACTTCTCAGTTCCCACAGGGAACTTACTTAAAATGAGGAAGAATAATAAGAAAAATCTCCCTTTTCCAAAAAATGTCTCTCTACTTCACTTAAATAATTTCAGTAGCCCTAGAAATTAAATAGACAAGCACAGGTCAGACAAGACAGTGGACTAGAAACCCACTGTCACAGAGCACTTTCCTATGGATTCTGGAAGGAAACCCAGTTTTCCTCACTTTGATTTCAGTGCTACAACCCAGGTAACGTCTATTTCATTATCCAAGTGGTTAAATGAGACCAGAGAAGAGAAGTAAAGCTTGCAGCTCAGCTGTGGCTCTAGGGCTTTCCTCTCTGGCTCCAGTGAAGGAGCCTGTGTCAGTCAGACTATGCTGCCGAGGACGAACATGAAATCTGGACGAAATGCGAAGCGAGCTGCTGAAAGACAGTGGCCTGCACTCAGCCAGCACTGGGCCAGGTGCTCAGAGGAGCAGGAATCACAGCTGAGCATCGCCGTCCTCCTGGCTTTTCCACCAGAGCATCTGCTCCGTCCTAAGTGGAGAAGGCAGGAACTCAGTGCATCCGCTGGGGATCAGGTCGGAGTCCCCGCACCGAGACAGCAGCACCGGAGAAGCTGAGAAGCCACAGAGGAGCGAGCTTGGCCCTGCACTGAGGCCACCCTGAGGCGTTTGCCAGTTCCCACCGCGTGTGCGGCCGGCGTCCAAGGAGCCAAGGAGAGAATGTTGCCCAGGAGGCCACAGAGCTGAGCAGAGCTGTCGGGAAACTCGGGATGCCAGAGAGAAAGGAGGGGCCCCCAAGGCGGAGCCCTGGGCGTGGGCCTGCAGGTGAGGCGTGACTAGGAACAGTCCTGTCCATGAGGACGTGGGTGGTCAAAGCCCCTGATGGAACCAGGGTGCGCTGACCCCATAGACTGCCTGTGAGAAGAGGAACTTCCACGAAAGATAAAGATAACATCATTAAGACAATCTACAACTTTCATGCACAATATCCACCGTCCAACCATAAATTGTCAGGAGTCCTAGTAGATAGGACCAAAGGAATGAAAATCAGGGGAAAATCGAAGACAATAGAAACAGCCCCTCGGGTGATCTGGGTTTTACTGTTATCAGACAGAATATTTAAATAGCTGTGATTAAAAGCTAAGAGAAGAGAGGGCAAAGATGGAGAATTGATATTTTTCAAAAAGCTAGAAATGAAATATATAATTACCACAATGAAGAACGCTGAGTCAGGCTCAACAGTGACCACAGCAGAGTCGGGGACAGACCGAGGGAAGCAGGCTTGCAGGAAGACTGGCCAAGAGAGGAAAATACTGAGAAACATATATGAGAGCTTGAGAGACGCATCACACAGTGGGATGGCGTGACATCCGTGGAAATGGAGTTCCAGAGAACCATATATGAGCTTGAGAGACGCATCACATGGTGGGAAGGTGTGGCACCCGTGGAAATGCAGTTCCAGAGAAACATATGAGAGCTTGAGAAATGCATCACACGGTGGGAGGGCATGACATCCATGGAAATGGAGTTCCAGAGAAACATATATGAGCTTGAGAAACGTAGCACACGGTGGGAAGGCGTGACACCTGTGGAAATGGAGTTCCAGAGGAAGAGAGGCAGAAAAGGGTCAGAAACAAAATTTGAGGAGGAATTGGCCAAGAAATTTCACCAAACAGTAAAAACAGAACCCATAGATGCAAGAAGCTCTAAGAAATTGAAGCTGGATAAAGGCAGTGGAGGAGAAACACACTTAGATGTGTCTAAGTCACACTAGGCTGTAAATGTCACAGGTCAACACACCAAAAATCAAAGCAAAAGGAGCCTTCAGCACAGCCAGGGGCAAGAGCTCTGGACAGTGAAGCAGGAAGGGGCTGCTGCCTTCACGGAAGCAGAGTCGTATCCACAGTTGACTTCAAAAAAAAAAAAAAAACCACAGTGGAATGCAGAAGACGCTGCACGGCATCTATAAACACAGAAGGAAAATGGTGGCCAAACCAGACGCAGAAGAAGATCTTTTAAATGAAGCTGCAAGAGGCACTCCGTCAAGTCTGTCCATCGTTGGTCAGCACAGTGGATGAAGCTGTAAAGACACATTAAAAGCAGTCTGTGCCACTCACCCCCCTGCTAACACCCTGCTTGTCCCCATCAGCTACGGCCCTGAGGAAGCCGATATGACGGGAAAGCACACGTGGTCGCTAACAGCAGCCCACCAACGCCTCCCCTATCCTTGCTCCAGTTTACAGCCTCCAGCCAACCTTCACCTTGGTCTTCAAGTATGTAAAGTGTGCCTAAGAAGCTGTGTCTCTGCCAAGCAAACCTCTGTGCTGACTCAGAAACGTGAGGAAGATGAACTCCGGTGTTTCACCTGCTCCACCCAGCTGCTAATGACCTTCCTGGTGCTCCTGCTGTGGATGGAGGCTCGGGGCGAGACGTGGCCCTGTGTGAAGGCAGATGTCATTTCTGGAGATGGGCTGCCCCAGGAGGGGCTGTTGAGACTGTCTGAAAACCTTCTTAGCAAAGTCCCCAGGGCACAAGGGAAAGCTCGTGGGCTTTAGCAATGACGCTTCATACTGACCACTTCACAGCTGAATGACCACAGCACCGAACCTCCTTGAGCCTTGCTTTCTCCATCTGCTAAATGGGCGCACGAATACCCACCCCAAAGGCTTGCGAAAATCAAATCAGATCAAGAATCTGAGGCTCCGGTGACAGTGCATGAGGTGCACTCGGCCCCCAAATAGTAGGATTGTTTCTGTCGTGCAGGCACGTCAGTGCGTCCACTGTAAGGAAAGTGCTGGAAGACAAAGTGCAGAGTGGGAAAGGCGACAGGTAATCCGACCTCGCTGGCGGCCAGCGAGGAGAGGGGCTGGGCGCCAACAAGCAAGGCGGCATTCCTACACCCGAGTTTCTTCCCTGTGAGCTGCGAAGCTGGGTTGCCTTAGAGATGGCGCAGTCATTAGCCACCAGCAAAAATAAGCACGCTGCTGAGAATTTATAGGAAAACGCATTTAATTAAGTGCCATCTGAGCCACCCACACTGAGAACAGGGATTCTGGCAACAAGGGGGCTATTGTTGCCAAGTTCCTGCCAAGCGTTGTTTTTCTAGGTTCGTGTGCTGGTTTTTTCTGACTGAGACCTGAACAAAGAGCTCCAGACAGCAGCGTGCGGAGAGGAAGCTGGGCCTCCAGACCAGAGTCTCCCGGAGCCCCAAGAAGACGTCCCTGGACGGAGGAAGGGCGGGGGCATCACCTGCAGCAAGTGAGAAGTGGGGAATGGCCTGGCTAAGCGTCAGGGCGGATTCTCACCTCTGATGCGCCCCCAGCCCACAGGCCCTGGCAGAGCACCAGCTCTCGCCACATGCCAGGCCCCTCGTGTGTTCACCTTCAGTCCTCACCACAGCCCATGACTGGCACGCTTCACCCTCGGCTTCTAGGACGTGGACGCCCAGCCTCAGAGACGTTTGAGAGCTCTCCTGTGAGCACGGAGCTGCGAGTCTGTGACAGAGCTGGGCTGCATGCAGGGCTGGCCTGCAGTCAAAGGCCACGGACCACTGCTGCACTGAGGCCCGAGCAAAGTCCTGAAAAGTCCACCTTGACAGGAATAGGTGATGAAAAATCAACCTGTAAGATTAAGCCCGGCCAATCGGGAAAGACAGGACAATCCAAGAATACAGGGCAAGGAACACAGACGGCTCTCACCGTGTCGGGAAATCACAGGACAGTCTGTGCAGTGAAGAAGTGTGGAGGCCCAGGGTCAAAGTGGCACTGCACGCCATCCCCGAGGGCCCCATGTTTGACGCAGCCCCGTCCTTCGGGGGCAAGCACCCCCACACGCGCCTCTCAGCCTCATGGAGTGCTGTGGTTGGTGCACACGTCTTTCTCCTTAGCTGGTGGAAAATGCGGGTGTGCAAGCTGCAAGTGTAAATGTGAAATCCATTTAATCCCCTGAGCCCCTGGAGAAGGAATGGCAGCCCACTCCAGTGTTCCTGCCTGGAGAATCCCACGGACAGAGGAGCCTGGAGGGCCACAGTCCAGGGAGTCGAAGAGTTGGACACGATTCAGCACAAGCACGAATAACTTTCTCCTAAGTGTCAGGTGGACACTGAAGAGAGACAGCGACAGACGTCTTGTTTTCATGAGTCGCTGAGATAGAAGCCACTGGCGTGTCGACGCGCAAGTGCCTCAGAGGGGGCTGCCCGTGCGATGCAGCCCCACTGGCCAGCTCCACTCAGGGTCCCGCCCCATCTAGGCCCGTCGTCCTGAGCTGAAGCCTCCTGCTTCACTCCCAGATGTCTCTACGGCACTGGGAAGACTGTTTCGTTTCGTTTCTCATTAGTGTCTTCAGTTTTTTTACCCTGTCTGCCTTTGCATTTAGAATGACCACATCTGGAGAACTTAAAGGTAACTGGGCAGCCTGGACCCTCACCCAGGCCCCCTTCACTCTGCAGCCCAGAGTCAGGTCTGGTCAGAGACTCAGACGATCGGACAGTTAGCTTCCAAACAGTTTAAGTTCGGTAGATCAAAATGTCCAAAAATATTCTCACCTGGGTGCCCCCCCCCCACCCGTTTCAGTGATACCCCAGGGAAATCCGCAGCCGAGACGGCTGGAGACAGAGGTCATCTCTCCTGCGTCCTTCTGGGTCCCTCTCTGCCTCCATCAGTGCCCAGGTTCCGCCAAGCCCGTCTTTGGATGTTTCCGGCTTCCTCTCCATCTCCAGGACCACTCGGAGCTCACCTCTGCCTCATTCCTGTGAATAATGAGGTTGTCACAGGTCCCGACGCCCAGGCCTGATGGAAATCCAGACCCAAACCCTCCCTGCAGCCGTGGCGAGCCAGGGCAGCTAGGGGAGTGCTGCCACCGGCTCTGCAAGCATCTTGGTTACAGACCTGTAGGCGACCTTGTTGCAGAGAGTTAGACAGACATCAGGACGAGGGCAGGGGGCAGTGGTGCTGTGTGAGTTAGCGGGCGGGCTCATGCTTAGCGGATGGCGCCGAGTTCCTGGAGGAAGCTCCTGACCCCCAGGAGGACTGACCAGGGGAAGCCCCGTGGGGGACAGATGGGCCTGCACCGGGGACCGTGTCAGACAAGCTGCTCCCCTCCTCCCGTAGCTGGTCTCTGAGAACAGGCCTGTCCCGGCACGTGGGGAAAGCACACAAAGCCTGCTGAGCTCAGATACGAATCTGACTGCGGGGAAAACAGCCAGCGAGCAGCCTCTCCTCCACCCCCAGTGATCGTAGCTGTCTCGGCTCCCTGCGGGCAGCGAGACCGGGCAGCCAGGGCCCCCCGCAGAGGACCGCCGAGTGCGGGAAGTGCCTGGCAACAGACTGGGGGCGTCCGGCTTGCTCCTGCCAGGAGTACTCTTGGGAGGACAAACTGCGTAAAGAGGACACACCTTCTCCAGCCCCAGACGGACAGTGAGCTGACGGTCGGTAAGCGTGCGCGCATTTGCATAAGCACGCTTCCGTAAAATGCCCAGTGAGCAGCTCAGGATTTTCAGTGGAGAGGCTGGAACTCTGAAGAGACAACTGGCTGGCTTTAGTTTCCCGTGTCTTCAGCTCTTTACTCTGTCTGCCTTTGATTTTTGAATGACCATGTCCGGGGAACTTAAGGGCACCTGGGGCAGACTGGACCCTCACCCAGGCCCCCTTCACTCTGCAGCCCAGAGTCAGGTCTGGCCAGAGACTCAATCAGGAGACTTTGGGGGCCTCTCCCCATCTCTCCCGCCTGCCAGTGCCGCCATCCCAGGCCAGGCCGGATGCCTGGCTCCTGCGGCTGCAGGTGAACCACGAGGCCTAGAGAGGACATGCCTGCTTCGTGAATCTTCTGCTTCAAGAAATTGCTGAGGAACCTCTGAGGACCAAGGTCACTAGCTGTGCCCAGTGTGGGGAGAGGACTGTGCCCACCCGCATGGGTGGGGCTCATTGCCCACCACGAGGCTCCCGGCTGTGGGCTGGAGGTGTCTCAGAGGCATGGACGTCACAGACCCTGGACACCCACAGGCCACCACACTTGACCCCTGACGATGTAGAGCAGATGGTGAGGTCCAGGCTAAGGGTTCCTCCCAGGTTTCTGGGGCCAGAAGGCAGCAGGACCCACAGCCCAGTGGGTGAGACGGTCTCTAGGCAGCGGCCACTGGCCGTGCAGGACCCAGGTCTTTCCGGGGGCCCTTGATGCCTCCTGCACACACCTGGTCCCCAGGCCCCGCTGGTCCGCGTGGAACCACGCTGTGACCCCGGAACCAGGGTGGGGGAGGGTGCCTCTCACTTACGCCTCCCTCCCCTCTTGTCTAACCCCTCCCGTTACTTCCTGTCTTGGTTTCTGTCCAAAATGTGTTTCTCAGGCCGTACATTGAGAAGGAACAAATGGCATCATGAATGATGAGAACTCAACGTGTAAAGCCTCCGTTTGACTCTGGGTGGGGACTGAGCCTCTTTCACCGTCGCACACAAAGGGCCAGGCTCTCCAACCTCCCCGTCACCTGCCGTCGGCGGTGAGCACACAGCCTCCCTCTGCCGACCACAACTGGGGTCTGGGGGCCCTGCGGCCGGGAAGTCCGCCAGCCCTTCCAGTGGACATGTGGGGGATGGGAGGCTCACAACCCTGCTCAGAAAACAGGACTCTGAGCGGCCCACCAATGGTGCTGAACTGTCGATGGGCCGGGAGAGCCCAAGGGGACTCTCAGAGCCGGGGAGGAGCCCTCTCCCCCTGATTACAGAACAGCCAGGAGCGCGTGGGCCCAGGAGGAGAGGGTTTGCTCCCCAGACGCCAGCGCAGCACAAAGGGGCCGCGATCAGGACGGCAGCACATGGGGGAGAAGAATGAAGAGCCGATCAGACTCCTACGCACACGTGACGGGCTCACATCTCAAAGAAGCTGGACTTTAAAGTCAGAAGTGAAGGTGGGTTATTTAGTACAGAACTTCACTCCCAAATCACATCTTACAGCAAAACAAGTTTTGAACGGAATACAGAGAATTATGTTCAGAAAGTTACCAACAGAAAGACTAAAAAGCAATAAAGCTAAGTGCCGATGTGCTCCCTAGTAGGGACAGTGGCCCTAAGCATAGTCACAAAAAAAGACAGCACTGAAAGATCAATGTGCAGGACTAGATGAACATTTGAAATTTTCTGCATTAAGAAGAGCATTGGTTAAAGTGAAAAATGAACAATAAACCAGGAGGCAAGGGCTTAATATGACAGACAAGTGGTTAAACTCCAGGTCAAGCTCTTAATAAACCAGACTGTATCACTAGCCATGTGAGATTGTGTGGTCATTTCACCCTCATAAGCTTGTATCATTTTAATGGGGATAATGATTGATTAGCCCTCACCAGACAGTGAGGATCAAAAGAGATAAAACACAGCAGCTTTAGCGCGGCGGAAGGCGCTTAGGGGAGGCCTTCTAAACGTCTGTCCTCACTATCACCACTGCTGTTAAACTGTTTACTATAATAATGAACGAAGTTACGTATTTACACTCACAGGTAATGGATTTTATTATTAAACACTTCAATAGACGTGTGCGTGAACACTTGAGAAGGTAATTCAAACTGGAAGGATGCGAATGGGGGGCCCCTCACCCGTCTCAACAAGCCAAGAGACCAGCAGTGCATCTGTGCTGGGGTAACTTGGGGGCGGGGGTGGGGAGCTGGCCTGAATATGCGCCGCTTTTGAGGCTCACGGTGAGTCTCCAGGAGCGTTTTGGTGGTAGTAGGTCTGCAGGGTAACTGCATTTTCATGACCTGCTGTGCCGAGCTGGTTAGTGACCTCCACCGTCGCAGGCTGACAGCATCACACAGCTGAGCACCAGCCCAGAGCCTGGGCTGAGCCGGTCCTGAGCAGGCCACACAGCCAAGCCCTCGGGAGCGAGAAGTAAACAATGTGAAGCACAAACAGAATCATGTAAACAACCACACAAAACTCACAGGGCCACGGAGATCCTTGTAAAGACGGCAGGAGCCGCAATGACGGCTGCGAGGCGGCAATTACGGTAATGAGCCTTAATGGAGGTGATTAAGCCGCTGAAGCACAGAGCCTTCCCCAGACGTCCTTGGGGTTCGGGGAGCAAAGTACACGAACAGCCACAAGTCTTCCTCCCAGGTTTAGGGAGAAACCCCCAGAGATGCCCCTGGACTCCCATTTGAGGGGCTCGCACTCAGGGTTGGGGGGGGGGGTTAGGAACAGGCCCTGACGGGTCCATGGCCATGGGCATCACTGGTTTCCTGCCAGAGCCTGCAGGGCGGCGGGGACCACGGACGAGAGCAGACTGGAGCTCTGGCGACTGTGGCCGGCAGGGCCCCGGGGGCAGATTCCCGCGTGGAGGGGGAACTCTGACTTTCGTGTGGACAGTGCTGGTACAAAGCATGCTCCTGCCTCCCGAACACCCAGCCACAGCATCACCACGGAAACATGCTGAGGTTCGCTTTCAGGGCGGGCTGTGGTCATTCCCGCAGGTGACAACGCCAAACCCCCTTCCCTCCAGCTCCATCTGAAGGAGGGGCTCCACCTGGCCTTCTCCTGTCTCCCTCTGACGGCCTTGGGGTCCAGGGTGAAGCCGCAAGGGTTGGGACCCTCGAGGGGCAGGCCCATGCAAGGAGAGAGGGGGTGTGGATGCCCCCCGACCGCTGCCAGGTTTGGGGGCAGCCTGTGCGCTCTCAGGGGCCCAGCCCACCAGGCCGTCGGCACCCCCACGTCCTGTCTGGAGGAGGCGGCTGCTTGGCACAGGGACGGGCACACACGTGCCCAGAGCAGGCGCGGCTCCTGCCCAGTTTCGGTGGTTTGGGGACCCACACCGCTGCCTCGGGCTCCAGAGGAACAAGACAACAAACAAGCCCTTGTTTTCTAAACCGAACGGCTTCCCCTGACTGTGATCTGTTCCCAGACGGCCAGGCCTCGGGTCGGCATCGAGGCGGGTAGGCACCGAAACTGGCCCCCAGGGCTGGGCATTGCTGCCCCGCGTCCGCCCCAGGCCTCGGCCCTTCTGCTCTAGAACCTCAGTCATGAGCATCTGTCCATCCCACCAGAGTTCCTGGCACAGCTTTGCTCTGACATGCCAACCATGGTCTAAAGGGATAGGAAGGGGGCTTCAGGGCTGGGCTGGACGTCAGCACCCTGAAGCCTCAGAGATTCTGTGTGGTTTTCTCCGCTTCTAATATGAATTTCCAAAAAATTTCCATCAGTGCCAACTAATAAAAGTTACAATCCACAGAATGTCCATGAAGCAGCAGGTAACATAGAGTCACCCCTTGATGTCTGATGGAGAGGTGGGTTCCAGGACCTCCGTGAAATCTAAAACCTGGGGATGCTCAAGGCCCCTTCATATCACATGTGCACTTCCTGTATACATCCTCCCGTGCACGTCAAATCACCCTGGACGGCGTGTAATGCCTAATGCTGTGTAGACTGTTGTAAATGCAATGTAACGCCTGTAAATACTTGCCAGTGTGTAGGAAATTCAAGTTGTGCTCTTTGGAACTTTCTGGAATTTGCTTTCAAATATTTTCCACCCAGAGTTGGTGAAGTCTGTGAGTGCAGAACCTGGGGATGTGGAGGCTTCTTGTCTGTGTAGCACTCATTTGATCCTCACCAAGGGAGGTGAAGGAAGTGCAGTGACTTGACCCAGCCCGCTGGCGAGCAGGGACTGTGCTGGTCGGCATGAGCGCAGAGGGCTGTGCGGGGGTGGAGGGGTTGGGTGTCAGGCGCCCCTACAGAGGGAGCGGAGCGCTGGCCCAGGCCCACCCCTTCCAGTGCAGGGAGCAGGTACCGCGGACCCGGGGGTGGGCAGCGGACTGTGTGGCCACGTCCCGGGCGGCACCGCGGACCTGCAGCTGCCGGGTTGTTCTGGCATCGCCCAACCACTATCCTCCTGGGAAGCAAGTCAGTGAAGACCGGGGTTGATGGACCTGCTCCCAGCGCATCAGACGGATCCCCTGCTCCCCAACCCACACCCCGGGTCCTTAAGGAAAGTGGGCAGGCTGCGGACCTCTCCCTCCCTTCTGGCCTTGGGAGCAGACCCTGCTGCTAAGTCGCTTCAGTCGTGTCCGACTCTGTGCGACCCCATAGACGGCAGCCCACCAGGCTCCCCCATCCCTGGGATTCTCCAGGCAAGAACACTGGAGTGGGTTGCCATTGCCTTCTCCAATGCATGAAACTGCAAAGTGAAAGTGAAGTCGCTCAGTCCGACTGTTCGCGACCCCATGGACTGCAGCCCACCAGGCTCCCCCGTCCATGGGATTTTCCAGGAACTGGAAAATCCAGTACTGGAGTGGGGTGCCACTGCCTTCTCCAGGGAGCAGACCCTAGACTACGACAAAAGGGACCTTCCCCAAACAGGACTTTCAGAATAAGGGGGAGAAACGGTTGGTCGCGTGTTGAAGGAAGTGAGCCCCTTCCTTCGTAACAACATTAGCCCCCTGAGTTCAGCCTTCAGCCCCTCCGCCCTCTGATCTGACCCTCCCTCGCCCGTGGGGCTGGCCGCTCCTCCGGGATGCATCTTCCGCAGCACCTCTTCTCCGCAGGTGTTCGGCAGCCGCGCCAAGTGGTGAAGGCTGCTGCTGTCACCACATCTCTGCGCTGGCCGCCCCCTGGGTCTCCACACCCTCCACCCCCGCCTCCTCCATGTATGACTCCTCTCCCTCCACCCCCACCCCGGACGCGGGGCTGCGGGCCCCTGGCGACTCGGCTCCATCCCGTGCGGCCACAGCCCGGCAGGGTCCTGACCTGGAGTTCTGGCCCCCTGACACCAAGGGCTCCGCGCACCCCGTGCCAGATGCCCTGCGGGGCCCCGTTCCCAGCTCGGACCCTGCCCCGACCTGCCCGGATCCCCACGAGGAAGAGACGGGGTGAACGACCAGCCCTGAAATGCTCCACTTGTGACAGAGACTCCCCCACCAGCACACTCAGCGCTTTGAATCCTCTGCACGCAGCACAGCGGTCCTGGGGCTCCAGTCACCTCTGGCGATGCCCCCATGAAGCTGTCCGCGCGTAGGGGTTCCGGGGCACGCGGAGTCCAGTGTGGCCACTTGGCCCCCGAGCTGGGCAGCAGGTTCACAGGAGCCTCTCACCCAGTGAGACGGGATCAAGGTGGTCGGGAGGGCTCCGTGAGGACAGGCGACGCGGGGGCGCCCAGCGGAGGAGGCGTGCACTCAGGGTCTGTCACCGTTGCGTCCATCACTGTTGTCTAGGATGAAGTGAAGGGAAGTCGCTCAGTCGAGTCCGACTCTTTGCGGCCCCGTGGACTGTAGCCTGCCAGGCTCCTGCGTCCATGGAATTCTCCAGGCAAGAACACTGGAGTGGGTTGCCATTGCCTTCTCCAGGGGATCTTCCCCACCCAGGGGTTGAACCCAGGTCTCCCGCATTGCAGGCAGACGCTTTAACCTCTGAGCCACTGTCTAGGATACTCTCATTCAAACCCCGGACTCCTCGCTATGTAATTCAGACTGCTCAGGAAGAGCTACATCCCCTGGCTGGATGATGGCAGCTTTTCCCGGTACAAGATAATAGCCTCACTGGCCTTGTAGCCGCATAAATTAACTCCTATTAAAATCTGGTAAATACAGTGAGCCAAACAGACTCAGAAGGCTCTAAGCCAGCTAACAGCCAGCCTCCCCCTCAGGCCTCTAGCGCCACTCCCTCGGATGAGGCTTGCAGACGAGGGAGGGGTCTGACCAGCCTCGGTGAGCCGCACAGCCTTGAAACCCGACTTCTCTGGGTGTCAGGATGCGTGGCCCGTTCGGCACTGCGCCTGTCAAGACGGGGTCGTTGACAAGGCAGAGACTATGAGCTGCATGGACGGCTCGTGTCAAGACTACACTGTTTTCAAAAATAAAAACAAAACCCTGTAATTAGACCCTTGAAGTCGTGACTAAATTACTAAAAACAGCCGGCAGACCACAGGAATGCATCTGGGGAACTCGTCCGTTGAGTCCTTCATGTGACTCTCGTGCCCACATCCAGCGGTGCCCACGCCCGGCGAGGCTCTGGGTGCACACCGGTCCGGCTGCTCCTCGAAACCCGCGGGAACAAAATGCATGGAGCCCTGGGACGCGGCCTGTGCCCCCAGCTCCCCGGGCAGGCTCGCCACGTTCGCAGCCCGAAGCTGAACAGCAGAAATCACAGCGGAGAGACGTCATCAGAAAGGCGAATCAGAGTCTGTTAGCTCCACGCACAGCCACCCCCCCACCCCAAGCCGGTGGTTAAACCCTTAACAGCATTCCTTACAGATGTTTAATTTGGTCCAACTAACCCAGGAAGCTTCAGGTCTAAAGTCAGAACCGCCTTGAGTCAATCTTCTTATTAATGTGGTTCTTTACAGGGACAGATCATTACAGTGAAGTAGAATTTGTTCCAATTTTTATTTTCTCATTTTTAATATGTATATATTTGTGTACATTTGAGGCTAATAAATATTTTTTACGGGAGGAGAGAGGCCTGGTCCAAAATGAGAAGAACCAGGATCAATGAGGGACGCTGACTTCAGAGCACATTGAGCTACCTTCCTTATCGTGGGCCTTGCCTGGCCCAGGCTGAAGTCTCCAAATTTCTCTTTGTTATTTAGTGATTGATCTGTTTTCTTTTTTTTTTTCCTTTCTTTTTTCCTCTCCTTTCTTTCTCACTCATCCTCTCCTTGCTCTGGGAAGGATTTAGGGTGATACATGTATGCTGTGTGCTTGTGTGTTGAGTCACTCATGTCTGACTCTGTGACCACGTAGCCCGCCAGGCTTCTCTGTCCATGGGATGCTTCGGGCAAGAACACTGGAGTGGGTTGCCATGCCCTCCTCCAGGGGATCTTCCCAACCCAGGGATCACACACAGGTGTCCTGCATTGCAGGCAGTTCTTTACCATCTGAGCCCCCAGGGGATATTAGTTTGTTGCAAACTGACGTACAAGGCTAGCCGTTGTCCAAAGGTGGACAAAATGCAGGAGTGAAAGAGACACTAGGCGAAGGTAATGAGAGCAGGAGCTACAGTATTCACATGAAAAATGTGATTAAAAGGCAGTTAATTAAGAAAAATATATAATGGTCACAAATAGTAGTAGTTGCCAAAAAAATAAATAAATTACAGCAGAATTTGCTTCTTTCAGAATTAGACAGACCTAACAGAAAAAAAGCAATGGGACCCCCTCCAGTCCTCTCGCCTGGAGAATCCCAGGGACGGGGGAGCCTGCTGGGCTGCAGTCCATGGGGTCGCACAGAGTCGGACACGACTGAGCAACTTCTTCACTTTGCACTTTCGTGCATTGGAGAAGGCAGTGGCACCCCACTCCAGAGCTCTCGCCTGGAGAATCCCAGGGACGGGGGAGCCTGGTGGGCTGCCGTCTATGTGGTTGCACAGAGTCGGACACGACAGAAGTGATTTAGCAGCAGCAGCAGCAGAAAAATATGTTAGCATATTCTGATCATAATCCAATAAAATTAGAAGAATATGATAGAAAAAAAGCTTTGTTAGAAACTAAAATATATCTTTGTAAATAATCCATTTTAAAATATTGAAAATCAAATTTTAAATTAAATCCATCTCCAAAACCATAAAAAAAAATCTGTACTAAAACAGATGCAGCTAAAGCAGTGCTGACTCTCCATCTTAAGACGCCAGGGAGAAAGAGTGTGAGAAAAATTACTGGGAGAATCAATAAAGATAGACATAAGCTGAAATTAAGAAAGATAAGGAAAAATAGTAGGAAAGACAAATAATTCCTAGAACTGACTACTTGGAACGACCATTAAAATAAACAATCCCTCCATGGACCTGATTAAGAAAAAGAAAATAAAAGAAATACACAAAACTCTGGAAGAATGTATATAGACACAAAAAATAGCATAAGTAAATAGCATCCATAACTCTGGGGCAATGAAGTTAAAACCTAGAAAAAAATGTAGTGATTTTTCTAACAAATACAAAATTTCCCCTTAAGAAGAAAAAAAAGATGTGAGTTACTATATGAGAGACTAAGAGTGATACTCCATGGACCTGATTAAGAAAAAGAAAATAAAAGAAATACACAAAACTCTGGAAGAATGTATATAGACACAAAAAATAGCATAAGTAAATAGCATCCATAACTCTGGGGCAATGAAGTTAAAACCTAGAAAAAAATGTAGTGATTTTTCTAACAAATACAAAATTTCCCCTTAAGAAGAAAAAAAAGATGTGAGTTACTATATGAGAGACTAAGAGTGATTAAACATGTACCATCGAAAAAGATCCCAGGCCAGCTGGCTTCGGAGCTGAGTCCAGTCTCATATTTCTGCACAGTGCCTATTAATGTACCATATATTCACATATGGTACATAAAAAGATGAAAAATTCCGTAATTCATTCTCTAAAGCTAGTCTATGTTTAATAACAATCTTTATAAGATTAGCACAGTACCCAAAATACCTTGTAGACAAATAATATTTATGAATTAAAAATTTTTTAATTAGTGAATAAAATGAACTCCTAAGTGTCTCAAAAGAATAACAGAATGGGGTCAAATTAGTTTTAACCCAAGAATGAATGTGCATTTACTATTTGGAGACAAAGCAACATAGCTTGTTAAACCCACGAAGAGAATCTCACAAGCACACAGCTGATGCTCTGAAGACGTTGCTCAAGGGTTGTTCTGCCAAAGTTCAGGTAAATGGGAATGGAAACTGAATGCTTGCAACATAGTAGAGGATGAAAAAATAACAGGCTTCCTTGTAAATGAAAAAAGGCCAAGCCACCTGCATCAAAGGCAGGGAGAAACACGGTGTCCACTCTCACCGGGACAACTCAACACAGATAACCAGCGATCTGACAGCTGAAAGGAGAAAAGAAAACAGCCCATATAAATATTGGGGGAACGAAGGCAATTCGTTCCTTGCTGGTGATGTGATTCTATAAAATTCAAGAGGAATCTGGAGGGGAAAAAAAAATTAGAACTTGGAGGAAAAAAATTAGAATTAATCAAAGAAGTTAACAAAGTAGCCATATACAAGATAAACATACAAAAATCTGTAACGATTTTTTTTTTCTATACTGGTATTAAATAGCTAAAAATAGATATTTGGGGAAATGTTTAATTCTTAATAGAGAGGTCTATAGAATAGGAAAACATTCCATAAGAAATATTGTGCAGGTGATTTGAAGAATACCATAAAATCTTATCAAAAGTTCTTATCAAAAAACAAGTTCTGAAGAATGCAGACAATCTATTATGCTCTTGAGTGAGAAGAGTCAATCTGATAAATTTTCAATCATCCAAAAATTAATAAATGATCTAAAAACTGCAATTTTAATCCTTTCAGATTTGGTAGAAATGTAGGTTTAAGTTATCTTAATGTTCCTATGGAAAAATAAATGATCAGAGATTGAGAGAAAAAGCTTCCTGGTGTGTAGGGGATGCTGTGGGCAGGGGGCACTTGTCTCACCAGCTGCCAGCACACGCTATATAACACGATACCGTGATAAACAAGACAAAATGGCTTTGGCATGAAGACAAGCAGATTAATGAAAGAAAACAATTCTAGAAACAGCTTCATCTGGGTGAGAATATAAGAAATGACACGGTTGGTATTTCAGTTTGGTGGGTGGAGGTGGGTTTATTGAATAAATGAGACCGGCCACACAGTGACCCATCGGAGGGACAGAGGCTCACTGCACATGCCGAACGGGCGCCGGTGAGGAAAGGACCTAAATGCACAAAGGAAGCCAGTGGTGACTTAGAGTAGCTTTCAGCCCAGCGCACTGAGGAGCTGGCGCGCAGAGAGAGCTAACAGACGAGGGAGCAAAGGGGGAAGAAGAAGGGCTCAGAATGTGGGCCCACATCCCCCCCACACACACAGAGACAGACAGACAGACACCACACACACACCACACACAGACACACAGACACACCCACACACAGACACACACACAGAGACAGACACAGACACACACACACAGAGATACACATACCACACACACAGAGACAGACACACACACACAC
>SJYX01017070.1:410092-431163 GCA_006410675.1 Oreotragus oreotragus
CACACACACACACACAGACACACACACACCACACACACCACACACACACAGAGACAGACACAGACACACACAGAGAGAGAGATACACAGAGACACACCACACAGAGACACACACACACACCACACACACCACACACACACAGAGATACACAGAGACACACACACCACACACAGAGACAGACACAGACACACACACACAGAGAGACACACAGAGACACACACACACACAGAGATACACAGAGACACACACAGAGACAGACACACACACCACACACAGAGACACACAGAGACACACCACACACAGAGATACACAGAGACACACACACCACACACAGAGACACACACACACCACACACACCACACACATACCACACACACACACACCACTCAGAGACACACACACCACACACAGACACACACACAGTACACACACTGTCTCTTATACACATCTAGTGGGTTGCCATTGCCTTCTCCAATGCATGAAACTGCAAAGTGAAAGTGAAGTCGCTCAGTCCGACTGTTCGCGACCCCATGGACTGCAGCCCACCNCACACATACCACACACAGACACACACACACACCACACACAGACAGACACAGACAGACACACACAGAGACACACACACACCACACACGCACACACACCACACAGAGACACACACACATCATACACATAGACACATACATAGACACACACAGACACAGAGACACACACAGAGACATACACAGAGACACAGACACCACACACACAGGCACATACACACACACAGAGACACACACAGTACACACACACACACCCCACACACACACAGACATACACACCACACACACAGACACACACACACACCACACACACAGGCACATACACACACAGAGAGACACACACACATCACACACACATACCACACACACAGAGACACACACACATCACACACAAAGACACACATACCACACAAACAGAGACACACAGAGACACACACCCCACACAGACACATATATACAGAAACACACACAGTACACACACACACACACCCCACACACACAGAGACACACAGAGACACACACACCACACACACAGAGACACACACTACACACACACACAGACACACCACACATACACAGACACACACACACATAGACACACACACCACACACAGACACACACACATACCACACACACAGAGACACACACACACACCACACACACCACACACAGACACACACACACACCACACACACACACACACACAGTACACACACACATACCACACAGACACACACACAGACATACACAGAGACACACAGACATACACACACCACACACACCCCACATACCCCCCCCACACAGAGACACACATAGAGACACACACACAGCCATACACACACCACACACACACACCACACACACAGAGACACACACACACCACACACATACACACACCACACACAGAGACACACCACACATAGAGACACAGACACACACACAGATAGACACACACAGACACAAACACAAAGACAAACACACACAGACATACACAGAAACACACACACCACACACACATACACCACACACACACAGAGACACACACACCACACACAAAGACACATACATAGACACACACAGACACAGAGACACACACACAGACACAGAGACACACACAGAGACATACACAGAGACACACACACATCGCACACAAAGACACACATACGACACACACAGAGACACACACACACCACACACACAGACACAGAAACACACACAGAAACACACACAGTACACACACACACCACACACACACAGAGACACACACACCACACAGAGACACACATAGACATACACAAAGACACACACTACACAGACACACACAGAGACACACACACAGAGACACACACACACACCCCACAGACATACACTTGTAAATACACACACATCTAATCAACTACAGAAAAAAACTTAAACACGTAAGGCCAAAGTAGAGTATAAATAAAATCAGTAGGCAGATGGCACTCTGGGGCAGACACCTGCAGTGTGTCTTCTGAAGGGAATGGTCTGTAGGCCGACGCCCCAGCACAGACAGGGGCACAGGCTTCCGCAAGTGCTGAAGATGGGTGGAGACCCACAACCCAGCGCGCAGTGGCCCAGGAAGTGAGGCAGTGCCGGGGCAAAGGAGCAGCAGCACGGTGGGGAGGTCGGCCACGGGGCGAGGACGGGCAGGGGCCCCGCACGGCCCTCGCACGCGGCGACACCCCAGCATGGGCTCGCGGTGGGGACACGAGGGCCTGCAGCTGACCATCTGTAATGGGGGAGAAGCTCGCACCCCTCAGCCAGGCCACCCGCTGCCAGGGGTTTGGCTGGCAAAGTGAAAGCACTGGGGGACCGAAGAGCCCCGCACGTTGGGCGCTGCCGTGTTCATGGAGGGGAAGAGTCGGGGAGAGAGCCAGCCAGCCTCTCACAGAGCCATGTGAGCACATGGGAGCACGTGTGAGCATGCACAGCACGGCACCCCAGCCTCTCAGAGGAGGGCTGCGAGGCAGTGGCCCCGCAGGAGGGTGACCCAGCTGAGGGGCACAGAGGGCAGTCCTGCTGGGACGCGGGCAGGATGGGCACTCAGTCCTGCCGCTGCTGTGGCCCAGTGGACTCTGCTCCAGGGTCGCCGCAGGGGAGCGGGTCCAGGCGAGAGGCTCTCAGGAAGCTGCATGAACCCACAGCGGGCCAGAGGGTCATCGGGGGATTGGCCAGAAGGGCTTGAGTAATAACACGCCTTCCAATCTCCACTGGGCAAAGCTCTCTCTTTGGTGTCTCCTGAGTACTGACCATGCTAAGTCCTCTAACCAGAAGCCAGATAAGGGCTTGCCCAATTTCTTCAACTAGTCTTTTTAAAAAAGAAAAAAAATTACAGGTAGACAGTGCATGCTGAAAATTGTAACATGACTTACAGAACACTGAATTATTTGTAAAGACATTCTCAGTGCCAATGCTGAGAAATTCTGGAAGAGAGACAGAGATGTAGGCAAGTCGGTTCATAGGTAAATAGGTAGGTAGGTAGGTAGGAGGGTGGGTGGATGGGTGGATGGGTGGAATGATGGATGGATAAGACCAGGCCCCAGAAGCTACTCTGACACAAAAGACTGACTCCAAGCCAAATGTTTATCCTTCCGGTTTCGGGGTGATCTTGTCCTGTGGCTCCTGGCCAGGTCACTCAAATGTAAAGTGTCTTTCTAAGCGGGTAATAACACTGCCAGTCATTACTTAGGAATAACCTAGTAATACTGAGGGGTACTGTGGAAGCTTATAGAAATTGCAACACCTGTCATGATCTACAGCGTGGCTATGTGAGAAGAGAAAGAAGCAAACACGTGAGATTATTCCAAGATTCTGAGGCTGATCAGAAATAAAGGACTTGAAAAGGGAAACTGGTCGTGCTGCTGTGGCTTCAGATGCGCTGAGTGTGAGATGGTCCTGACACGTCCAGGCCAAGGCGCTTGAAGACCCTTGGAGATTGGGGGAGCAGACAGCAGAGACGAGCGTCTCCGATCCGAGGTCGTATCTGAAGTCACGAGACAGAGACGGCCACCAGGAACAAGAAAGGGGGAACACTGACGGGAGCGTGGACCCTGGAGAGCAGCCCCTGGGAGGAGCCGAGGAAAGGGGGTCCGTCAGGAGACAGAGGACAGGAAACCTGGAGGTCACAGGGGCTCAGGGAGGAGAGAATCCGAAGCCCGGCGTGCGGCTCCGGTGCCAAGCGCTGCGAGGAGACGGAGAGCAAGGGAGCGGGGGAATCAGGCGCTCTGAAGCGTGGCCGGGCCTCTACAGGAGCAGCTGAGCAGCTGATTAAGGGGCCGTTAATCGTCTGATGGGCTTCCCTGGCGGCTCGGGGTTGAGGAATCCGCCTGCCAATGCAGGGGACTCAGGCTCGACCCCTGGGTCGGGGAGATCCCCTGGAGGAGGAAACGGCAGCCCACTCCGGTGTTCTTGCCTGGAGGATCCCGGGGCAGAGGGGCCTGGCGGGCTGTGGTCCACGGGGTCGCAGAGTTGGACACGACTGAGCGCCTAAACACCAACAATTCTTAAGCGGAGACATCCAGGGAGACCGACTGTCTGGGGAGCGGAGCACAGCACGTTTCCCAGGCAGGGGCTGGTTGAGCAAAATAAGAGCTATTTCAATACGCCCTTTAAAGTACGTGGGAGGGGAATAGTTGATTAAAAAGTGATCTCAATTGAATGAACTGCTCTTCTAAGAACAGAAGGGGAAAACAAGGAATGAGTGTGGCTATTTGAAATGTGAAAGCAACCAATCAAAACACGTCATCCAAGAGGGATCCAGTACTTGAACATATTTCCTTATCCACCTGAAACAAAACCTTTAGGGACTACTTCCAATTACAAGAACAAAACAAAAGCTACAGAAAGAACTGGATAGCAACAGAGAAAACACTCTCAGTGTGCGTTACACCAACATCTGTAGAAGCTGTGCCTACTTCCCTTTTCAGATTAGATTTTACAGCTTCCAGGAGAAACTTATGCAAGATGTTTGGCATAAACTTGCCAATCAGTGCTTACATTTCAAAAGCAAGAGTAATGAGTTAGCTCAGTAAACTTGCTTTGATGCCAAGGCGGGAAATGGAAACAGCGACCTGAGGAGGCTCCAGCGATGGATAATCTGCATAAAAGAAGCGTGATGCAACGCGGGCTGTGATGCCTGCTGGCGATCGGAACAGCAGAGAGAATTGTTTGCTGCTTTGGCAAGGCTCGGCCCGAGTTCAGTTACGTAAACATCCTTTGTCAAACTCATCACAGAGTCGAGGAGCCCAAATCCAACCCCTGTAATTGCAAAAGTATTTTCCACACTCTTAGCAGAATGTAGAAACTGGGTCAGGATAATCATCACTCAGATTTACTCTGCCTACTTGAAACAAAACTTTGCAGCTGTCCACTTTCTTCAAGCGCACCTTATTCCCAGAAGCATTAATCGCTGAATTCCTTTCCTCTATAGATGTGTAGCCTGCCTTAAAATTCATGGGAGAAAATGACCAGAACACGAGTGCATGTGGCACAAATAAAGATGGCGAGAAGCTCCAGGCACAGCTTCTTGGGCAAGAGCGCGTGCGGACAGTGGTCCGTGTCGAAGGGCACGGGCTGGGGGGGGCTGGAGCTCCTTCAGCCCAGGGTCCCCGACAGCTCACGCGAGTTAGCAAACCCGCCAACGCCGGCGCAGTGACCCCCTGAAACACTCTTTTAACCCCGATTGTAGGCGAGCTAGGGCAGAGTTCTGGTGACTTGTCTTCAGTAGAATTTTGGAATTATCCCGAAGGTTGGCATAGATTTCGTTAATAATAATAGTCAATGAACAGTAACAGCAATAATCATAACAAACTGTGGGTTTGCCCTTGTTTGCCTCAAATCACTTTTGGAGAAAATAACGATAGTTTTCAAACCTCTCGATTTCTGGCGTGAGCGCATCCGAGTAAGAATGTTCTCACTTCCCTTGAGACCTTGAGAGAGAGAAGAGCCCCCTGACACCTGTCTGGGAGACCTGCTACCTCTCCCAGAGGCACCTGCATTTCAGAGAGGGAGCGAGTCAACCCCGAGTGAGGGGTGAGGAAACCGAAGACGCAGCCCGCGGCCCAGGACTGCAGGACCTTCGGAGATGGCGTCCGACGAGCATCCGACGAGCGGCCCCCCCAACCCTGAGGCCAGCTCGCCGCACTCCTGGCTCCCCTCCTCCTGAAGACTTCAGGAAAGAGGACTTCCTGAGTCGGCTCCACCTGCTTATAAGACCGCTGGGGAAAGACTCCAGCCAGGCCGCCCCCAGGACCGTGGGAGCCAAAGCCGCTGGCTGGTCTCTCTCTTTGTCTGTCAGAGAGGAGGGGACCTCACGGGCTTCCAGGCAGCACCCATGCTGTTCCCCGCACTGTTCCAGGCACCCGGGAGGTGTTGTAACTAATAGAGTCGAAATCCCCGCCCCACAGGCCTGGCAATCTAACAGGGCAGACAGAAGAAGCAGGCACACACCCAGAACCGCAGTGTCAGGTGCTCGAGGCCAGGCAGAGAGCAAAGCACTAGAGGGGCAGCGTGGAGGCTGGCATCCGGGGGCCTGAGGAAGTGAGGCTGAGCAAGCCGCGCGTACACGAGCAGCAGGTGGGCAGTCCCAGGGAGGAGACCCCAGGCAGGAGCATGGGCGGTGAAAGTCCAAGGCCTGGCCCCAACGGGCGAGCAGAAGGGCCGGTCTGCAGAGGAGCAGGCCCAGGGCCCCAGGGCTGGGGCCAGGGCGGGAACTTGACTGAGTCCTGGGGACAAGGGGGGGCCCTGGTCCGGAGGGGGCCTGACTTGAACGCACGTGGTAAGGGGCACACTGGCTGAGGCTGAAGAAATCAGATGGGGGTGGGGCTCAGGGTGCCGCGGGGTCCTTGCAGGGGACCCGCCCCGGTGACCCTGGGTGCCCTTGGCAGCACAGGCCACGGCAGCAAGGTTGCGGGGGTTCCAGGTAGGGTGCCCAGGGCCCGGGGCCAGCGCAGAGGCAGCGGAGCCGCGCAGGAGGGAAGGAGGCAGCGGCGGGCACCGCCCTGGCGGGCTTGCGGCCGCCGAGCTGACGGCGGCAGGAGCCCGGGGGCGCCTGGGGCCTGTGGGGCCAGGCCCAGGCGGAAAGTGCCGGAGGAACGTGGGCAAGGGCAGCGCCTGCGGGCGTGGGAGTCCACGGAGCTGGGCGCTCTCAGGTGGGAGCTGCCACAAGGCAAGGCGAGCGCGGACTGCCCCCGGCCGGCCGTGCGGCGGATGCAGGGCAGACGGCCCTGCCGCTGCACACCAGGCTTAGCGCCGTGCCCGGGGGGCGGGAGCCGGGTGGGAGAGGGGCTGGGGCTTCGCGGGGCAGCACCTCACGCCACGGCCCGGGGTCTCAGCTGTGCCCCACATGCCCGGGGCTGTGAGCCGGCCCGAAGGGGCCCTGCGCTCAGGGACATGTGGCCCAGCGGCCTGTGAAGGCCCAGCAGCACGGTCCCCCAGGACGCACCACCGGACAGAAAGGGGCAGGTCAGCCCCGCCGGGAGCCTCTGTCACCCCCAGCCCCTGGGGGCCGTGCCCCTCCCCCGCAGGAGCCCTGGGAGAGATGAGAGCAGACCCCACTCAGGACCGGCTTCCCCAGAGCCGGTAAGACCCCTGCTCCAGAAGCCCCCACAGGGACTCATGGCTGCCCCAGGGCCCACGGGCTCACAGCAAAGCTTCCAGGACAAAGGCACAAGCCGCGGAACGTGATGCCCAGGCCTCCGCCAGGTCAGATGACCGCCTGCCACGGGGTTCCCAGAAAGGACTAGTTCGTCCCCCTCATGGCCTCGCAGATTTTGCGTGGAACAGGGCGCTCACTGCCACTCAGCCATGACAGGGGACAAACACACAGAACTGGGCAAAGCTGGCCCGACCCCCCTCCTGCAGGCGCCCTGGCCCCAGGCAGACTCACTGATCCCCACACAACAATGCAGTCACCCTGAAATCTGTATGCTCAGAAAGGAAAAGCCGCACGCACAGACAAACGGAATCACACACCACTTCCTTGACGCGACCAGAGGGCTGGGTCTTGAGCAAACAATGTCTGTTGGGAAGCTCACTGGCCAAGGTTAACCACTGATGGGCGAGCTGGCCTCGTCCAACCCGGGGCAACTCTCAGAGCCCAGAGCAAAGGCCCCATCACGGCCCCGTCTAGGACGCGGCGTCCTGGGCCTGCGCCGAGAGAGCAGCTCTCCAGGAGGGCTTTGTCAGGAGATGGGGCCCGGGGGCAGGGAACCCCAGCGCCAGCCCTCTCTGACCAGGCTCCATCCACCCTCGAGTTTCGTCTGAAATCACACTTTAGATGCGGCAGATCAACACCCACAAAGGCCTTTATCGAGTGGACTTGGACACAGGGGGCACCCCGCCCGCAGGGCCGTCTCACACCTTTATCGGCTGGATGGCCATCGGGGCCGGCTCTGTCAAAGGTCAGGCGAGAGAAACAGAAGCTGTGAGACCAGAGGTCAATGGAACACCCTCCAAGGGGAGCGTGGCAGGGGACGTTCGACGGAAGCCAAGGGGCGGTGACCTGTGGCCCTCCTGGAGCTGGGCCCCAGCCCCCACACCAATGCCCACCTAATGGACTCCTGAACGTTTCCAGCCTGGAGTCGCCCGGTTCTTGGCAGGGGGAGCCGAGCCTCCAGGCGACAGTTGCGGGCACCAAGCAGGGTGTTTGGCATCATCTCCCTTTCAAGACGCATACTTTCCAGATGAGCCCAGAGCCACGCTTCTCCAAACACTTCATCCCCCGGGGCCGAGGGAGGGCCCCGCTCTCTCTGCTCAGCGGCTCTGCACCCGGTCCTTTCCTGCTTCCTTCTCCGCGTGTGAACAGTGCAGCTGGAAAGGAGAAGATGTTTTCTAGGCAAAACAGCTCTGGGTAAAAAAAAGAATGTTTTCATCTGCAACTGGGGCTGCCCTGAAGGATGCTGGGGTGGGCACCAGAGAAGGTTCAGGGGCCTCTGGGGGTGCTGGGGCCCCGCTGGGGAACGAGGGCGGGTCTTCAAACAGTTTCCGTGCCTGCCATGGGCCCAGCTCCAGCTGCGGACTTGGGAGAGGGGACAGAACCAATGGTGGACGCTCATTCCTCTGAAAAGATCCGCGTGCCTCCGGTGTGTCAGGCCCTCCGTCCAGCAGGAAAAGCAGGCTTCAGCCTCTGCATCGCTGGCCTTTGGAGCAGATGAGCGATGAGCCTGTATCCAGGGGCTGCCCTGTGTCCTAGCAGAACTGCAGCACCCCGACCTCTACCCCTGCACCCCAAGTCATGACAACAAAGGACGTCTCCAGATATTCACCAGTGTTTTTCTGGAGAACAAACTCATGGCCCCCACCCCTGCCTCCCAGCCCAGGACCAAGGACACAGACAAATAGTTGTGACATTGTATAAAAAATTCAGTGGTAAAGTTACATAAAAAGACTGAGTTACACAAAAGAAAGTCTAAGCATCTTTGCCTGCGTGAGAAACTGCACACAAGCGTGAGGCGTCTGTGGGCACAGAGGAGAGACAGCCGGGGAGCCTGAGAGAGAAGCAAGGCCACGCCCCGAGGATCGAGACCCTCGCCGCCTCTGAAAAGGATGGATATGCGCGCACTGGTTTACTAAACTACCACTGCAGAGTCTCCTTACGTTCAAGGAGACTGTCTCATGTAAAGAACGCAGCAGATGCCAGGCTCTATGGTGCACTCTTGACGGGAAACCTGAAATGGGTGTAATGAAGGCTGTGACCCTAATGTGAGTGACTCACTCCTTAACAGGCAGGAAAGGTGCTCTTCAGAGGACATCTATTCATCGCCCACTGACTTCATGAAGCTCACGGCGGTACTCCTTGTACTTCTACAATTAGCCTTTAGTCAGGCCGCTTTCTTACGGAAGAATCACTTAGATGGAACATAAAACTCGTGTGTGGAGGCTCAGCCTTTGATCTGGCTGGGGCACTGTCCACACAGGACTGACGAGGTACCGTTGTGAAATCCTGAGAGGGATGAAATTCTCTGTGATGTTGGAGACAGAAAAATCATTAAGTTTTGCTGTCTGAGCTGTAGCGCCTCCAGTTTAATTGTTAGTGGTCAATCCCTTAGCTGAGAGATTCCTTTAAGGACGACTGTTATATTAGGACAGACGGAGGTATTCCGAGGCCTGGCGAGTGCGGTGCAGGGTGTAAAAGGCCTGAACATTTGATCAAATCGTAGGCTTAATCCCCTAATTGCCCACTGAGAAATGGCTTCGGGAATAATTACAGAACCTAGTCCTATTCACCGGCACAGCTAATCCTTTCTAAAATCTCATTGGCTCTTTGGCTCAACAATGTCCTGAGGCTGAGGTTGCCACAGAATTGACAGACACTCGCTTTAAACTACAGCCCTGAACACATACACACAACAAATATATTTGCTTTCAAAGCGCTCATTGCAGTTAAAGTAAGCACTGACTCAGGAATTTTTGCCTGACTCCTCGGGTGCGTGACCGAGCCCCTTCTTCTCGGGGATGAGGGATGAACTCTTGTGAAGGTCAGACAGACTGGTGCACCTTAGACGCCAGCGCCTCCAAGACGCCATTGCAAAAGACCTAACTGAGGTCAGACAGCCTCGCTGCTGTGCCCTGTGGGTCCTGGGCCTCCTTCCTCCAGGCAGGTGCTGGGCACCGGTGTTCTAGAGCAGAGACTAGGGCTCCAGCAGGAAGCCCCTGGAAAACAGTGAGGTCTCTGCTGACCTTGACGCAGGAGTGGCCAGAGAAATCTGGGTGGGCTTCCTGGGAACAGTGAGCTAAAGCAGGGATGACTCGGGCCACTTTTCAGAGTCTCCACGGACTGCCTCCTGGGCCAGGGAAACCTGGAGCCGAGCACAGCGGGGCCGGTGCTAAGCTGGCGGATGGAGCCCAGAATGAGCAAGCCCAGAGGGAAGATTACACGGTTGCATCTTTAACACAAAAAAAGCAGACAGGTCAGCTCTGGTAAAAACTTGCGGCGTTTTCTTTGGAACCCCCCGACCCCTGATTTCTCTGTTTTGGTACTTTCCATCAAAAGCTGCTTCTCCAAAACCATCCAGTCAGATGGGTGATGACAAGGCAGTTTATTTTAGGGTGAAACTGAGCCCAAGGGGTGAAATGGCAATAGGTGTGTGAGCGTTCCCAGGAGACTGGGGTGGTGGCGAGAGCGGGCCGGGGCTGCAGGCAGGGCCACACGCGGCCTCATCGTTGCTCGGTTCAGGTTGGGCCGGTCGTGATGGGGGCGAGGCTGCCGCTCGGGGAAGCTGACCCTTGCCTCCTGGGCTCTGCAGGCAGGGTACGGCAGCTCAGGAGCCGGTTGTGCTGAGCACAAGGCACAGGAGCTGCCCCTGGTCTGTGGCGGTGGCCACTGGTGTCTCCTTGGAGGGTGGCCTCGGTCACGTTGTGACCTTGCTCCCGGTCCGTGATGTTACCACAGGACTTTCCCGGCTCTGCACAATGGGAAGGCGGAATGTTCAGGCTGCCTGGAAGGTCAGCACATTTTAACACCTTCTTTTTCTTCCAAAATCGGCCCGAGTCAGTTTCTGCTGCAGCTGAGAACGTCTCCTGGAGGGGGTATGGCTCAAGAATGGCTCCCCCAGGTGACCTCAGGGGTGGGACCCCAGGATGTGACAGAGGCTAACGCAGTGAGGGCCGCCACTTCCCGCCTCGCAGCTCAGCAGAAGCTTGACCACCGTGTGTCCTTGCGGTCCAGGGTGTCGGGGGCGGGGGGTGAGGGTGAGTGGGGAAGGCGGGGTCCGGTCTTCTGGGCGGGTGTGGCACCTCCTGCCTCCGGCTCTCAGCTCACATGCACTCCATCCCCTGCACAGCCCCAAGGTCCTACATCCAAGTGCCAGCCCAGTGCCAGCACAGGGCAGGAGCCCAAAGGGTGGGAGTGTCCGGGGGGACGAGGGGGCTGGATGTCCTGAGACGTGGGTCGGACATGAGGAACCAATCCATCCTGCACACACATGACCTTGTCATGTCATAAGACCTGACACCATCCCAGAGTGTCCCCTCAGAGGACTGCAGTGAGATCCTGATACCCATTCCAGAGTGTCCCCCCCATTGGACCAGAGTGAGGTCCTGACACCATCCCAGATGCCCCCCAGAGGATGCAGTGAGGATCTGACACCATCCCAGATGCCCCCCTCAGAGAACCGCAGTGAGGTCCTGACACCATCCCAGAGTGCCCCCCCCACTGGACCAGAGTGAGGTCCTGACACCATCCCAGATGCCCCCCAGAGGATGCAGTGAGGATCTGACACCATCCCAGAGTGTCCCCCACATTGGACCAGACTGAGGTCCTGACACCATCCCAGATGCCCCCCAGAGGACCACAGTGAGGACCTGACACCCATCCCAGACACCTCCAGAGGGAACAACAGTGAGATCCTGACACCACCCCAGATGCCCCCCAGAGGATGCAGTGAGGACAGGGTCCTGGGCTCTGTGGGGACAGCAATGGGGTGGAAGGCTCAGGTTCCAGCCTGAGGTCCTGCACTGAATCTCAGCCCCATGTGTGACCTCCCACACTGCAACCTCCAAGGCCACACCCAGGCACCTGACTCAGGCCCACCTGCTCACTGCAGAGTGGGCGGCCTCTTGGCGTCCCTCCCGAGATGGCTCATGAGGGATCCCATCTCAGGGCCATGGGGTAACCGCTTCCTCCCTCCCCCAGACGTGGATGTGACATCCAGGCCAGTCACTCGGCCACTGCAGCTTCTCTCGTTTTTAAAACAAGGGTCAGTAACAACTGCTGTGTTCTGCATGGAGCTTTGAAGACCCACTGGACAGTCGTTTCTGTGATCCACAAATGTTTATCTTCTTGGAGTGAGGAGTTATATAGAAAAGGAAGTTTTTTTCCAAAAAATTAATAAGGCCTTATTATTCTACCTATAATGATTCAGTTTTGATGATGTGACATTATGGATGTCCTACTGGATAGAAAATTGATATTGAAAGCAAGTGAAGTAGAGAAACATCTGTGTATCAGGTACAGTCAGCAACGTGCCCAGTTCTGCAGGAGCGACTCCCCTTGGGTACCACCCCCCAGGCTGCACTACGTGGTCTCTGCTGCAGTCGAACACAGTGGCAGTGACGGAGGAGCTCTGGGTTTTCACCCTGAATCACCAGCTCTGGGGAAGCCGTGGCCCATCCTGGGGATTCTCAGGCAACGTCAAGACAAAGCACCGAGATTCCAGGCAACAGCTACCAAGGACACAGGTCCACTCACGACCATGTGAGGCAGACACACCCTCCGCTGAGCCCTCTGGATGACCACAGGCTGGCGATGATGGGGCTTGAGCTGGAACCAGCTGCTGAGTGTTCCCAGGACCAGCCCACAGAAGCTGATACAATCACTGCTTGTTGTCTTAGGGCGCTGTGTTTGGGGTGATTTGTTATTCAGCAGCTGGTAGCTAACACGTTACTTAATTGATCTAGACAATCACACACACACGTGCACACACAAATTCCTTGGCCCACGATTTCATCCTGGTAATTCTACTGCACCCGAGAGTCCCAGCCTCAAGTTGTTCACACAAAGGGCCCGTCCCACCCTGACTCCCTTTAGTTCTTCAACGAAGACACTCTAGTCCCCATTGCCCAAGATGCACTCACCTCATGTCGAATTTCATTATACACCAAAGAGCGGATTCTAGGTTGAAGGAAAGAGACATTTGTGGTCTCCATGTCTCTATCAAGGAAAGACAAATACAGATGAAAGTACCTGCTTTGCTAATGAGAAAAGCCTCCCTAGGATCTCCTAAGAGAATGAATGGAGATTCCAAATGTTCTGATCCGTGGAAAGCCTGGATGTGTGGTGCTTTGCCTGTTGGTTAAAGAGATTCTTCTGAAGAATTTATAGTATGGGCTATTATCAAAAACAAATCAAAGAACTGAAATGAGTGAACAATAATGCATATTATGAATTCTTACTCTTTGAAATATATGGAAGATTTTAATAAGAGTCCAAAGACACTGACTATTTAGTGTTTAAGTAAAGCACAGTATATAAACATATTCCTAAAGATTTAAAAGATTATGCCTCGGTCTGTCACGACCTATTAAATTCTACATCCATCATTTAGTTAATCCCCAAATTCTTTGCCATCATCATGAGATTAAACACCCTTGCTCAACAAAATGATTTGCTTACTTACATAAAATGAGTCATGAAATAAAACTTTATTTCTGGTTTAGACTATAAAATCCGAAAGCTGAGTAATGCTGTCATGAAACAAAGTGCTCTACATAATAATAGTAATGATACCAGCTAAAAATATTAAAGATGACCTAAGAAAAATCAGCAGGCAGAAACGAGACCATGTAGGTGTGCCCTAACATTTAATTTGGGGTGGTGGTCTGTGATTTGAGTTACTGCAACGGCTTTCAAACAAGCTTGGCATGCTGCATTCTGGACCTCAATCTATTACATAACAAAAATCTTCATCATAATACCATTCAGAAACTAGAAGGATAGCCTGTGGGCCTTTGAGGAAGACACATGGATGTGGAAAATGTGGCCTTCTTTTCAGATTCTGTAGAAAAACAGATCAAACAAATGATACACCGGTGCAGGAAAAATACACTTTGATCCTTATTTTACACCACCCACCAGAATTAATTTGAGATGAGTCATAAACTAAAATGTAAAAGCCAAAACCAGATGCATAGAAACAAATGAAAATGAAAACACAACGACCCAAAACCTGTGGGACATTGTAAAAGCAGTGCTAAGAGGAAAGTTCATAGCAATGCAGGCATACCTCAAGAAACAAGAAAAAAGTCAAATAAATAACCTAACTCTACACCTAAAGCAACTAGAAAAGGAAGAAATGGAGAACCCCAGGGTTAGTAGAAGGAAAGAAATCTTAAAAATTAGGGCAGAAATAAATGCAAAAGAAACAAAAGAGACCATAGCAAAAATCAACAAAGCCAAAAGCTGGTTTTTTGAAAAGATAAATAAAATTGACAAACCATTAGCCAGACTCATCAAGAAACAAAGGGAGAAAAATCAAATACATCACTGACTTGATGGATGTGTTTGAGTGAACTCCGGAGTTGGAGATGGACAAGGAGGCCTGGTGTGCTTCGATTCATGGGGTCGCAAAGAGTTGGACACGACTGAGCAACTGAACTGAACTGAGTGCCACCTGGGAATCCCCTTCCACTTTGTGTAATCTAATCCCAATTCTTAGTTGCTTAGGCTACAGATCCTCAATGCTTTAAAAATCATATTGGAATTTTATAGCCTACTGCTTATTTTTAATGCTTTATCTTCTTCATCTTGAGTATTTTGGGGATAAAAATAGAGTAGGAGTAAAAATAGGTACACTTTGTATTTAATTGCTTGTTATAATGGCTACTGAGTGTTTAGCATCTTATAATGGCAACTTGGCTCTGCCAAGCACAGTGGTGTGTACTTTCTGCTTTCTTCTATTTAATTTTTTTGTTTGCCACAACCCATTAGTTTGTATTGTGTTCAAACTCCTTTACTTGTAAATGATAGGAACACAAACTAGTTTAAGCAAAAGAAATTTCCTGGCTCAGTTAGCCAAGAGATCTGAAGGTGGTGGTTCAGCTGGGTCTGGGGCTCTAACATGCCATCTAGGTGCTATTCCCACCCCTATCTGTAACTCATCTTTGTCCCTGCCCCTACCTCCAACTCTGACCCTATCCCAACACTTCCAACAGTGTTCCCATCCCCAACACTACTCCTCTCCTCACTTGTGTCTCTATACTCACCTCTGTCTTGATCCTTATCTATCTTCCTAGTCTATCTCTGAGCTTCCCAGGTGGCACAGTGGTAAAGAATCTGCCTGCCAATGCAGAAGACATGATTCCCTGGGTTGGGAAGGTCTCCTAGAGGAGGAAATGGCCCCCCACTCCAGTATTCCTGCCTAGAAAATTCCATGGACAGAGGCGTCGGCAGGCTGCAGCCCATGAGGTCACAAAGAGTTGGACAGGACTGAGCGTGCACACATGCACCATCCTTTTCTCTACCTCTCTCTCCAAAAGCCTCTCTTTCTAGAGCAATCATGGTGGGCATTGACAGACTCAAACTTACACTCTGTCTTTCTAGTAACCCACAAAAACAGGAAGCATCTTCCCCACAGCTTTTTGGGTAAACTCCCAGGGAGTTTTCTGATTGGTTGCCTTGGATGTTATGCGTCTCCCTGATGTTGGGATTGGTTAGTGAGATGGGTAATGTGGTTGGCCACACCTAGGTCATATCCTCCCATATGAATCGGGTATAATGGATTCAGCCTTTACTGAACTAACCACATGGAGTGAGTGTCCCTTCAGGAAAGAAGGGGGGAAATGCCTGGTAGGCAAAAACGGAAGATTTCTGTTCTCTCCTTACAGATGAGCAAACTGAGCTCAGGGAGATTACTTCATTTTCCCAAGGACACATGGGAAGTAATAGAACTGGGATTTAAATCCAGTTCTGTCTGACTCTAGAGTCTTTGTCTTCTGACCACTCTGCTCAATTATGTTCCTTTATACAGTACTAAAACATAAACACTAGACCTTCAAAATTTAACAGATGATAAATCAGAAATGAGGAAAAATAGTTAATTTGCCCAAATTTGTGAGATACAGCTAAGGCTGTGACTTGACTGCACACCCTCCATGTCCTACCAAACCAAGGCTCCTTATCAAAAAAGGATACTATTCCTTTCTACACATTGTCCCTAAACAACTAAAAACATATATGAGTCACTTTCTGCCTTGAGGGAGTTTAGTTTTCATTTTTCTTGAAGCTTTGTTCTTTCTATAGATAATTCTAATAAAGATACTTTATACTCAGCTTCTTAACACCTTTTTTCTCACTAAACGTAATCATAGCAATCTTAAAACTACTCAAAGGAATTCCTGTGTGAACTCTACTTGTCTTGGGTTGCTCTTAACACTGGTCATACTCTTGGTTTCTGTAGGAGAATACAGGTTATCCTGTCTACATGGTTTTTGTTTAACTCTCACCCATAGGAATCCTAAAAGATGAGAGACGTGTCCAGCAATATTAAAGGATTTGTGTGCAGCAAAAGATACTAGAGGTGATGAAACCCAGTCATCTCATTTCACAAATGAGAGGAATGAAATTCAGAGGTTAAGTGACTCACCCAAAGTCCCTCCATTGCTTTGGCATGGTTCGGGGGCCCTAGTTTTCCTGATGCTTTGTGCTCTTAACCACACTGCCCCGTACCCCACTTACCATGCACTGCTGGGTCTTCCTCTCCAAAATCTGAGATACAACCTCCTCTGATACTTTGTGGGCCAAAACATTCAAGCTGTAAACATTTGCCCTTGTACACTAGCCATGTGATTAAAATAAAGATGAAAGTAAGAGTGAAAGTAGCTCAGTGGTGTCTGACTCTTTGCTATCCCATGGACGACACAGTCCAGGCCAGAATACTGCAGTGGGTAGCCGTTTCCTTCTCCAGGGCTTCTTCCCAACCCAGGGATCGAACCCAAATCTCCCACAATGCAGGCAGATTCTTTACCATCTGACCCCCAAGGGAAGCTGATACAATCAAATTCCAAGAAATAGAAAAGTGCCACTGAAAAGTGCCAAGGTAAAGGAGTGGGGGTGGAACAAGATAACAGAGTAGGAAGATCCCGAGTCCCCCTTCTTCCATGGACATCCCGAATTTACAACAACATGTGGGGAAACTATCTGAAAACACTTGGAAGACCAGCTGAAAAGACATTTTACAATTGATGATTGTTGGCAAAATATATGGAGAAAGGGAATCTTTGTGCACTGGTGGTGGGAATGTAAATTGATGCAACCATTATGGAAAACACTATGAAAGTTCTGTAAAAATATTAAAAACAGAACTACTATGTGATCCAGCAATTCCACCTCTGGATATTTACCTGAAGAAAGCAAAACACTACTATAAAAGATGTCAGTTCAGTTCAGTCACTCCGTTGTGTCTGACCCCCTGGACTGCAGCATGTCAGGCCTCCCTGTCCATCACCAACACCCAGGGTTTACTCAAACTCATGCCCATTGAGTTGGTGATATCATGCAACTGTCTCATCCTCTGTCACCCCCTTCTCCTCCCACTTAAATCTTTCCCAGAATTAGGGTCTTTTCCAAGGAGTCAGTTATTCATATAAGGTGGCCAAAGTATTGGAGTTCAAGCTTCAACATCAGTCCTTTCAATGAATATTCAGGACTGATTTCCTTTAGAAATAACTGGTTACGAGACTCTCAAGAGTTTTCTCCAACACCACAGTTCAAAAGCATCAATTCTTTGGTGCTCAGCTTTCTTTATAGTCCAACTCTCACATCCACACATGACTACTGGGAAAACCATAGCTTTAACTAGGCAGACTTTTGTCGGCAAAGATATATATGTTTCATATATATATGTCGGCAGAAACTAACACCTGGAAAAAAAAAAAAGATGCCCTTTTCATTATAGGGGACTGAAATATGAAAGTAGACAGTCAAGAAACACCTGGAGTAATAGGCAAATTTGGCCTTGGAGTACAAAACGAAGCAGGTCAAAGGCTAACAGAGTTTTGCCAAGAGAATGCACTGGTCATAGCAAACACCTTCTTCCAACAACAGAAGATAAGACTCTACACATTGACATCACCAGATGGTCAACACCGAAATCAAATTGATAGTTTTCTGTGCAGCCAAAGAGAAGGTCTATACAGTCAGCAAAAACAAGACTGGGAGCTGACTGTGGCTCAGATCATGAACGCTTTATTGCCAAATTCAGACTCAAATTGAAGAAAATAAGGAAAACCACTAGACTATTCAGGTATGACCTAAATCAAATCCCTTACGATTATACAGAAGTAACAAATAGATTCAAGTGATTAGATCTGATAGATGGAGGGCCTGAAGAATTATGGACAGAGATTCCTGACATTGTAGAGGAGGCCATGTACAGGAGACCATCCCCAAGAAAAAGAAATGCAAAAATGCAAAATGATTGAGGAAGCCTTACAAATAGCTGAGAAAAGAAGAGAAGTGAAAGGCAAAGGAGAAAAGGAAAAACATACCCGTTTGAATGCAGAGTTCCAAAGAATAACAAGGAGAGATAGAAAGCCTTCCTCTGTAATCATTACAAAGAAATAGAGGAAAGCAATAGAATGGGAAAGACTAGAGATCTTCTCAAAAAAATTAGAGACACTAAGGGAACATTTCATGCAAAGATGGGCACAGTAAAGGACAGAAATGGTATGGACCTAACAGAATCAGAAGATATTAAGAAGAGGTGGCAAGAATAAATAGCAAAATTATTTTTAAAAGATCTTCATGAATACTGGAAATAAAAGCAAAAATAAACAAATGGATCTAATTAAAATTAAAAGCTTCTGCACAACAAAGGAAACTATAAGCAAGGTGAAAAGACAGCCTTCTGAATGGGAGAAAACAAGAGCAAATGAAGCAACTGACAAACAACTAATCTCAAAAATATACAAGCAACTTATGCAGCTCAACTCCAGAAAAATAAATGACCCAATCAAAAAGTGGGCCAAAGAACTAAATAGACATTTCTCCAAAGAAGACATACGGATGGCTAACAAACACATGAAAAGATGCTCAACATCACTCATTATCAAAGAAATGCAAATCAAGACCACAATGAGATACCACTTCACACCAGTCAGAATGGCTGCGATCCAAAAGTCTGCAAGCAATAAATGCTGGAGAGGGTGTGGAGAAAAGGGAACCCTTTTACACTGTNTTGTCAGAGAAATGCAAATCAAGACCACAATGAGGTACCACTTCACACCAGTCAGAATGGCTGCGATCCAAAAGTCTGCAAGCAATAAATGCTGGAGAGGGTGTGGAGAAAAGGGAATTCTCTTACACTGTTGGTGGGAATGCAAACTAGTACAGCCACTATGGAGAACAGTGTGGAGATTCCTTTAAAAATTGCAAATAGTACTGCCTTATGACCCAGCAATCCCACTGCCTGGCATACACACCGAGGAAACCAGAATTGAAAGAGACACGTGTACCCTAATGTTCATTGCAGCACTGTTTATAATAGACAGGACATGGAAACAACCTAGATGTCCATCAGTAGATGAATGGATAAGAAAGCTGTGGTACATATACACAATGGAGTATTACTCAGCCACTAAAAAGAATATATTTGAATCAGTTCTAATGAGATGGATAAAGCTGGAGCCAATTATACAGAATGAAGTAAGCCAGAAAGAAAAACACCAATACAGTATACTGACACATATATATGGAATTTAGAAAGATGGTAATGATAACCCTGTATGCAAGACAGCAAAAGAGACACAGATGTATAGAACGGACTTTTGGACTCTGAGTGAGAGGGCAAGGGTGGGATGATTTGGGAGAATGGCATTGAAACATGTATACTATCATGTAAGAAACAAAGTGCCAGTCTATGTTTGATACAGGATACAGGATGATTGGGGCTGGTGCACAGGGATGATCTAGAGAGATGATATGGGGTGGGAGGTGGGAGGAGGGTTCAGGATTGGGAGCTCTTATACACCCATGGCAGATTCATGTCACTGTATGGCAAAACCAAAACAGTATTGTAAAGTAAAATAAAATAAAAATAAAATTTAAAAAATAAAAAAGTAAAGGAGAGCATAGGAAAATCTTTGTGACTTCAGGTAAGCAAGGATTTTTCAGCCAAGATATGGAAAACAATAATCATAAAATAAAAATGACTAGTCTTTATAAAAATTTTAAACTGGTGGTCATTAAAACATACTTTTAAGATAATGTCTAGGCAAGAAACAAACTGGGAGAAATTATTTGCAAAACAAATATTCACATTTTATAAAGAGTCCCGAAAACTCAATAAAAATAAAAGCCAGTGAGAGATTTCAACACTTTACAAAAGAAGGGAAACACGTGAAAACTGTTCACCATTACCACCGATGAGGGAATTGAAAATGAAAGCTACCGTGAGGTGCCACTGCACGCCAAGGAGCGGGTCTGAACCCAAGGTTCTCTCTTTCTGGCCGTGCTGTGTGGCTTATGGGACCTTACTTCCCCAACCAGGGATTGAACCTGGACCTTCAGCAATGGAAGCACAGAGTCCTAACTACTGGACCACTAGATCAGACAATTCCCTAAGACAAAGAAATATTGACAAGACTTAATATTGGTGAGGATGTAAAGCAATCAGATGGAGGTATAAAACGGCACAAGTACTTTGGGAAAACATCTCGTAGTTTCCTAAAAACCAAACATACAGCTGCATGTGACCCAGCCACCAGGCGTTTGCCCAAGAAAAATGAAAATGCATTTCTGCAAAGATCTCCATAAGAACATCTGTAATGGCTTTACTTACAGTAGCCAAAAGGTGAAAACCGCCCACCTGTCCATCAGTCGGAGAACGTGTAAGCTACCTGCAGTGGACGTGTCCAACAGACTCCAGTCTAGACATAGAAAGCAGTGAAGTGCTCACGTGTTCAACTCCGCACAGGAGCCCTGAGAGGAGTTCTCTAAATAAAGGGAGGCTTTGCACAGAGTGCACGCAGCGCGCATCTGTCTGTCTCAAATTCTACAGGACAAGTTCGCCTGA
>SJYX01017070.1:433390-455074 GCA_006410675.1 Oreotragus oreotragus
TGCAATGTGGGAGACCTGGGTTCCACCCCTGGGTCGGGAAGATCCCCTGGAGGAGGGCATGGCAACCCACTGCCGTATTCTTGCCTGGAGAACCCCATGGACAGAGGTGCACGCTCGGCTACAGTCCATGGGGTCACAGAGCAACTGAGCACACAGACCTTGTCTCAAAAGAGGAGAGCTGTGAACGAGCGCCGCGCTCTCTCAAGACAGAGTGTTTACGGAGAGGAGGCCACGCCTGTAATCAAAAATGAGGCGCACCGAGAGCCGGCTGCAGGAACGAGCAGAGGGCAGCAGGCTGCACGGCAGGTGTGGCGAGCTCGCCCAGCTGGAGAGGCAACTCTGGTGCACACACCAGGCTTCACTGTGAAACGTGCTGGGGCAGAATTTCTCCAAAGCTGTGTGTTCGGAAAATTACACATTTTAGCGTCAAATTCTCATACAGAGTCGGTTTCTTCTTTCTTCAGCCAGCAGTGGTCTAGGTGGGACGACAGCCAGGAAGGCCTGGCCCTGTGTGTCCAGCCAGCCAGCAAGCCCACAAGGCCCGCAGGCTCAGGCCTTGTGAAACGCCTACACACCTCTCTACACTCTGCTCATCAAGCTACCTGCAGTTTATGGGTGGGAGACACAGCACAGCCCATGCAATTTATAGCTTAAAGTTCAAACATAATTAGAAAACAGTGGAGATAAACGTGAATATTTGCGGCAACCAACAAAACCTTGTTATCACAAATATGAGTAAGTTAACAAATATATTTACAAGACTTCGGAGTGTGCTAGTGAGGAAAGGAGGCAGAGGCCAAAAGTCTGATCTGTTTTGCAAAGACTGTATGATTTGATAAGAGAAATAGAGCAAAGGAACAGGAAGCAAGCAGGGGCCACTGAAACGCTGACCGTGAGACAGACTCAGAGCCTGTGAGACCGGAAGCCTTGGTGTGGACCGGGCCTGACAGAACCGCAGCTTTCTGGGCCCTCAGATAGTCCTCCTGACGGCACTGGGGTGGGATGAAGCAGGCTGACTGTGGTCTTGATTCGTGGGGACGCCTGAGACGGTGGAGCTGCAACGTGGCGGGATGAGGCTGCTGGCCCTGCAGCCCGGCTTCTAGGAGGGAGGGGAGCATTGCCTAGGCAGACCGTGGGGAGCGGGGCTGGGCCGGTGGCTCCATGGGGCTCAGCCAGGGAGTCACGCAGGTGAGTCAGGAGGAGCTGCTGGGAGCAAACTCCGGAACAGCTCTGTGGGGCAGCACCCAGGCCTGGGCGCAGGGCTGGGGTCCTATCTCACTTCCCGAGCTGCCCTGTGACCTGGGGCAGCTCCAGTGCCTCGTCCGGAGACCTCAAGAGATGTTCATCATGGCAGCCTCACATCTTTCATTCAGGAGGTGCCCCGAGTTGTCTGAGCCTCGAGCCCCCGGGGTTCAGGGTCCTCCTCTCTTCTCTGTGATTTAGATTCCCTAGTGATCACAGGACAGATCGCGGGGTCTCATCACTCTGGGCGGATCACCAGGGAGACAGGCTGGGCGGGGGGCTTCCTCCATATAGGTGATGGGCAGCAGGACTGGATTCAAGGCTGGAGCCCGGAGCCTCCTGGCAGCCTGAAACAGCCTGAAACACCTGGAAACATCCCCAAACAGTCCAAAACACCTGAAACACCCTGAAACACCCGAAACACCCTGAAACAGCCTGAAACACCTGGAAACATCCCAAAACAGCCCGAAACACCCTGAAATATTCTGAAACACCCGAAACACCCTGAAACAGCCTGAAACTGCCGGAAACACCCAGAAACATCTGGAAACACCCAGAAACACCCGGAAACACCCTGAAAATCCCAAAACACCTGGAAACGGCCCAAAACAGCCTGAAACAGCCTGAAACACCTGGAAACATCCCAAAACACCCTGGAACAACCTGAAACATCCTGAAACACTCTGAAACATCACGAAATACCCAGAAACACCCAGAAACATCCCGAAACATCCCGAGATACCCTAAAACAGCCCAAAACATCATGAAACATCCTGAAACATGCTGAAACACCTGGAAATATCCCAAAACAGCATGAAACACCCTGCCCTGTGACAGTCCTGCACCAAGAGTGTCAGCAGGTGCTAACAGCTGTGAGAAATCACCGTGGACGCCTGCAGATCCCACCAGGGTTTCTCAGAACTCAGCCGCACAGCCCATGGAGTCTCTTTAAGGGAGGAATGTTCTGAAGCCGTGGGGGCCAGGTTTCCCCTGAACTGAAGCAAAACTTGCCGTGAGGCTCGGAGAGGTTGAGAACCGTGGACAGGTCACACACTGTCTGGGTGCCGCAGCCAGGATGTGAATGACAACGTCCAGCCTGGGGTCATCACCCGGAGCGCCACCTGCTCCGCTGTCCACGTGGAATAGGTCCGCAGAGCCAGACATGACGGTGAACGCTCACCAAACGCAGGCCCGGAGGCAGACTTCACGTAAAACCGTAGACGGTGGCAGAACCAGGGTGTCCCCGGAGAAGGAGAGTCCCGCCCCAGCTCACAGCCACAAGGCGCTTTGAGACCAGCCCCTCTGCCCTCCACCAGTGGCCAGGAGAAGCCGGAGCCGGGCACCAGCAGGTCATGTCGTGGGGCAGGCCTGCACCATCCCCCGGCCCAGTGACCGCAGAGCCCCAGCTCCTGAAGGCAAAGCTGAGCTGGGCTGGAGAGGGCTGTTTGTGTGGATGTTGGTTTGGAACAACAGTCGCCGTGGGTGAGGAAGCTCAGAACCAGACCAGACGCTCTGCGTCCGAGCCCCGGACAGATGCTTAGGGCCTCCGTGGGCTCTGGCCCCTGTGCCCTGGCGCCTCCCGCTCCCAGCTCTGGGCGGGGCCCAAGGACTGGCCCCAGGAGATGCTCTCTGCGTGGACACCGTCCTGCAGCCCGGAGGATGGGTGACCTGGAGGCAGAGGCCCCAGAACGGGTGTACGATTCACAGGGACCTTGGTGTGGGGTGACGGCACTTCACTCTTTGCCCGTAAAATGACATTTTCTTTTATTTTCTTTCTAAACAGAAATGATTTCTTCTGTGTTACTTGGTCGCTCAACCAGGAAGGAGGAACCCTTTCTACTGTTTATCATCTGCTGCTTACTCAGCGCAAGAGGCAGCGCCCAGTGCCTGGAAAGTCCCGAGAACAAACTGGAAACTCTGGCTCCCGGGGGGATCTGTTCACAGAATTTTATTTTCACTGGTTGTCAAGAGAATGGTTAAGATTGCCTAGTTTTGGGTTCCCATTTGTGTTTTGTACAGTTTTTTGGTATTCAAAAGAACTGCAAATTTGTGTTAGAGCAGTAGGATTAAGATAATCTTTTTCTTTTGTTCTTGTTCCCTTTCTTATTTTAAAAAACAAAATATGCTAAGGGAAAACTGAATACAAGAATAAAATATCCATAAAACAAACATTTTTTTAAAAGTGAAACACATGTCAGTGGGGCTGAGTGTTTTGGGGCAAACTTGCCTGGCATGTCAGGGAGAGAGAAATGAAGCAGAGAGAAACAGTCCTAAACTGAACAGCTTGTCCTAGAATCGTTAATGTACATTCTCTAGAATGCCCCCCACGTGCATCCCTGGCGTGACCTTTGCAAGACAGCTGGTCGGGGCAAGTTTCCTGCCCCAAGCTCCCCACTGGGCTCCCAGCCCCCTGCCCACCAGCGGTCCCTTCGTAGTGTGGGCGCTGGTCAGCCACTCACTCCCCCGGGACAGGAGCTCTGTGAAGGCGGGAACCCTGGGCACCTGGGTCCAAGTCAAGCCAGAGGGTGGTGGCAGGACGGCAGGTGAGCTGAGGGTGGCCAGATGCATGGTAGACGCAGAGAGCCCGAGCCAGGCAGGTATCACGCGGCGGCTGCCCCGCTGGAGCCCGCGATCCTGGCAGGGCCCCTGGACTCCCTGCCTCCATTTTCTCTGTCAAACAGGAAGATAACAGCGACTCAGATCACCTCCTGCCCCTGCTCGGTCTGAGAATCCCTACAGGGAGCGGCTCTGCTTGCAGAAGGAGCAGCAGGCGGAAGGACCAGCCCCCTCGGGAGCGGGAGTGCGGTGCTGTTCCCCGCTGAGCAGGACAGACTCTCAGGAGGCAACCGCCCCGCCTCTCCGCACATTCTGTTTTGCACTTTTGGAAAATCCATCCCTGGATACGAAGTGTCCCTCGAGCTGGTCGTGCCGCACTCGGCTCACTGGGGGTGAGGAGCCAGCCACGCTCACAGGCACCGGCCTTGGAATCCCTTGACTGGGCTCAGGGATTATTCTCAGACGGCACTTAGAGATTTCCGAGGCATTTACAGCTGTCGTTCTCCCCAGGAGCCTCGCACACCACACCCATTTACGACGGAGTCGGGCAGAGGGACGGGGCCAGGGCAGAGGCACCCCATCAGCACCCCATCAAACCTGCAAACCACACGGTCACTCGTGGCCGCCCCTAGAGTCCAGCAGACTCAGGCCTGGCCTCTGGAGCCCGGCCACCCCCCGCTCACCCTCCTGGGTGCTCCCCAGCCTCTGGCCCCACCCCGCACACGGCTCCTGCTCCTCACCCCGAACTGAGCCCACCTGGCAGCCCCTGAGTAGCCTCCGTCCACTCTTGAGCACAGGGGTCACTGCAACGCAGGCCTGGAGGCAAAATGACCTCCCGCACCCCAGCGCCAGGCCCCGCACCTGTCTCGCGCTAGACAAACTCCCCCGGCAGGAATGGGTGCTAGCGCCTCCTCTCTGGCCCTGCCCTGGGACCCGGGTAAGCCCGATGGAGGGGGGTGAGCACCTGGAGCCCCTGCCCAGGAGGCGCTGCTGTGGGTGCTCGGCTCTGAGCGGGCCTCAGGCAGGTCTGAGAGCGGCGTGGACCCCCTGCAGGCTGTCCACTTACGGTTGTCTGGGCTGAAGCACCCACTACTGGCCTGGTTGTTCAGCCAGAGTGGACCTCCAGGCATGAAGCCCGGTCGTCACTCCCGAATTCCCTCCTCTGTGTCCCCCTCCTCCCTACACCCCTGGTCACTGCCACCATCTCAGCTCCCTGCTCCTAATCCAAAGGCTCTGCTGGCTGCCCGTTCTGCAGAAAACAAGTCCAGGTCTCGGGCCTGCTGCTGACACAGGCTGACCTTTGTCTGCATCTGTGCTGTCTCAGAGGGTCCGGACCAGACCCTCGGCTGTCCAGACGCCCGTGTGCAGGGACAGGAAATGGACACGCGGCCCTCGCTGCCTCCCCCCACCCCGCCAAAGGCATCTGAGGCCCGCAGCTACTCCCCGGGCAGCGCAGTGCCAGGACCTCCTGCTGATCGGGCCTGGTGGAAGAGCACAGGAAGCCGCTCTGAGGAGAAGTGGGCCTCAGCCCCCGCGGGCTCATGCATTCTTCAGAAAGAGCGTTCCCGAGCTTCCCTCCCCTGGGGACAAAGCTGACCCTGCTTGAGAAACCCCGGGAGAAGGCGCCCAGGAACCCTGGGGACCAGATCTGCCCTGGGGTGGTGTGGGCGCTGGGGGCGGGGGAGCTCAGCCACAACCCTCAGCAGCACTGGAGGAAGCAGGCCGGGAGGGGGCGGTCTAACCTCGTGGTCCCTGGGCCCGGCCACGCGTGGAGATTTGGGTCCCTGGGCCCGGCCTCGCGTCGAGATTTGGGTCCCTGGGCCCGGCCACGCGTGGAGATTTGGGTCCCTGAACCTGGCTACGCGTGGAGATTTGGGTGGGAGCCGGGCCCTGGAGGTAGGTGGACCGCCCCATGTCGACAGCTGGCAGAGCCCCCCAAGGCTCCAAGGAGTGCCCGGGGCTGGGAACGAGATGCTCCCTGCCCTGGTGCACCCCCCGAGGCTCAGCGTCTAGGCCGTAGGGGCAGAGCGTTGGATGTGCTTCTCCTGATGCGACTCTAGCTCAGCTGGGGACGCTGATGCAAGATTGGGGCTGGCGGTCATAATTAAACTGCTCTCGGAAACACCTTGCAGATGATTCTGCACCAACTTTCTCCTGAAAGTCCTGGTGTCCAGGGGAAGCCGGACTCAGGCCCTGACCCATCCCGGCTGTCCCCTCGCCGGACACTCATGTGGCTTGGAGTGCTGCTGTGTGCCTGCGATGCGTGGTCACCCAGGTGACTGGTTCCATCACGGAAACTTACCTGCGAGCGTTTGTCAGTATTTACTCATGCCTGAAAAGCATGTAGAAAGCCATTTGCTTTCTCTCTGTTTATGGAAACTGTTTTAAAAATAACTGAATTGTGTCAGCATTAAAAAAAAAAAAAGAAACAGCCTAATGCAACAGTGCTGGGCTGACTGGGCCTCAGTGAGGAGTCAGAAGAGCTGGGGGCTTGAAGGGACCTTGAAAACCGTGAGCCAACAGCTGCCTTCTTTCCAGGTGGGGTCAGGATCAGAGGGGCCTCCTGTAGCAGGGGACGCTGCCAGGAGCCAAGACAAGTCAGGTGTCCAGGGGACGAGACCATGGAAGCTTCTGGAGACCAAACACTTTCCCCAAGGTCACACAGGAGCTCTGGCATTTGAGTCCAAGTTCAAAATCACACCAGAGCCTTCGCTGATCTACTGAAAACAGCTTCCCAGAGGCTGTCTGCCTGAAGTCCTGTTCCTCCCACCTTTCAGATTGATTCCAGTGCCCAGGGACTCCACCCACCAGCCAGGCAGCTCAGTTTTCTGCTCCACAAAGCAGAGTCCGAGTTACTAAAATCTACCACCAAGGGGTTCACGTGGGACCCTCCCAGTCCCCTCTGGCTAAGACATCGACTCCCTGGAGCCCTGTAGCAGGAGCTGCTGCTGGCCCCCGCACAGGTGCCCCATCCCTCAATGCCCAGCTGTCCCGAGTGAGGACTACACCTCCCATCTCCTGTATCCAGGTGTGGCCACGACAGTGCTTTCTGCTCGAGGAGATTCAAGCAGAGTTGCACATGTACCTCTCAGGAAATGGTACATACAGAGAAGAGAGGCCTCCTTCCTGCCTCTTTCTCCTTCCTGCTAGCTGGAATGTGGATGTGATGGCAGGAGCACTGGCATCCACTGTGGATGGTGCAGTCTAGGGAGTGGCAAAACAGACAGAGGGGCAGAGCCTGGGCCTCTGAGGGCCTGCTGGAATAGCCATGCCAGCCCTGGACTGATCCCAGCCCATCCCCCACTCTGGGGGCACTTCAAGCATTTTGTGTTTGAGTCACCATTAATTTGAATTTTCTACTACTGGTAACTCATCTCATTTTCTAATGGATACAGGCAACAACAGATGTGAGAGTTGGGCCATAAAGAAGACTGACCACTGAAGAATTGATGCTTTTGAACTGTGGTGCTGGAGAAGACTCTTGAGAGTCCCTTGGAAGGCAAGGAGATCCAACCAGTCCATCCTAAAGGAGATCAGCCCTGAATATCAGCCCTGGAAGGACTGATGCTGAAGGTAAAGCTTCAGTACTTTGGCCACATGATGGGAAGACTCGACTCATTGGAAAAGACCCTGATGCTGGGAAAGATTGAGGGCAACAGGAGAAGGGGGCAACAGAGGATACAACCAGTCCATCCTAAAGGAGATCAGCCCTGAATATCAGCCCTGGAAGGACTGATGCTGAAGGTAAAGCTTCAGTACTTTGGCCACATGATGGGAAGACTCGACTCATTGGAAAAGACCCTGATGCTGGGAAAGATTGAGGGCAACAGGAGAAGGGGGCAACAGAGGATGAGATGGTTGGATGGCATCACCGACTCAATGGACATGAGTTTCAGCAAATTCTGGGAGACAGTGAAGCACAGAGAAGCCTTGTGCGCTACAGTCCACGGTTCGCAAAGAGTCAGACATGACTGGAGAGAATTAGCGAATCCACATGCACAGAGAAGAGAAGAGGGCTAATTCCGTGAGGTCAGACCCAACAGGCTCTGCGGTTCACCGGCTCGTCTACAGAGGAGCGGGCCACAAGGAGTGCGGTTCATCAGCTCGTCTACAGAAGAGCGGGCCACAAGGAGCCACTTCCCCCAAAATTCCCTCTTCAGCATCATCTTCTTTGACTTCAGCCTTTGGGATCCTCTGGGTCCACAGCCCTTTCCAGGCTTTGGACAGACGCTGACCTCTGTGTCTGTGAAATGTGAGGCAACGATCTCCGACCCACAAAGGTGAAGAGCCCAGCTGCAGGCTGCTCCCCGAGGAGCCATCGGGCCGCTGCAGGGGAGCAGCTCACTGAGGCCCCACGCCGGGGTCTGCTGAAAGCCCCCTGCGGCCCCAGGGAGCCCCCGCCCAGTCACCTGCAGACCCTCAGCAGCTGGTGGCGTGGTCATGACACCCTGACCAGGGTTGAGCGGGGAGAGCTGAGCGTCCTCCCCAAGAGGCTGCCTGACCCCGAACGGGGAAGGAGACAGAACCTCAGGGCCCCCAGGCAACAGGGCCCATCCCCGACCGGAGAAAGATAAGAGGCAGAGGACGAAGCTGCCCTTTGGGCCCTTGAGCCGCTCCATCCACGCTGGCCTGTCTCTGTCTGCACCCACCCCGCCGGCCCCTCGCTCCATTCTGCAGAGACGGGCGCTCCACCTCCAGACCCCGACCCGGGAGTGCACCCTCCAGAGGAGCACGCGGGGCACACACTCTGCCTCGCTGGGCAGCCGGAGGGCTGTCCCCGGGGTCATGAAGTCAAGTCACCATGTCAGGGGCAAACTTTCCCTTCCTTTTTCTTTTGGAGAAAGAATAGAATGGAATGAAAGACTAGAAAACATCTGAGTCAGCGCGTACACCGGGCAGGAAGGGCAAGTTTCGCTGCTTAAGCTCTCGTTTCAGTTGTGTGTGTGTGTGCACACAGCAATGTGTGCAACCGTGCAGGCCCACGGTTTAGACCGCGTGTCTCGGTTGGAAAACTGAAGGTCAGCTCTCGGGTGGTCCACAGAGGACAATGGCAATGGCTTTTTGCAGAGCTGGGGACTCACAGGGGAGAAGCGAAACCAGTGGGCACAGAGGACCCCGCGCCGGGCCTGGCCGAGCTGTGGGTGCCCAGCCAAGCCTCAGAAGTCTTTGAGCTCCTTCCTCATTAGCAAAATGATGGCGGCGGTCCCTGCCCTGCCTGCTCCCCAGGATCAGGGCAGCGCGGATGGAGCAAGAGTTGCTACACTCTGTACAAGGCACAGAACAAGGCTGACTGGGGCGTGTGAAAGTCTGTGAGAGCCCGGCTGACGGTGGGAACCTACCAGGGTGGCTTGGGAGCCACCGGGGCACGTCCCCCCAGTTCCCTAGTGAACGGCTGGGCGACACAGTCCGGCGGACGCCGCAGTGAGTCTCAGCCACACAAGAGAGGAGGCCTATGCGTCGCGGTGCTGCCCGAGGCCCTGGCCAGGCATCTGGCATTGACAGGCTGGCTCCAGCTCGCCCCACCCCGTGGGGCTGCGTCCTCCCTGGGCGGGCGGGCGGCGACGCTCTGTGCCCGCCTGGCTCTGGCGCCAGGGCCGGGGTGCCCGCCACTGCACGGAGACTCTTGCAAAACACTGGCTCTCACGTCTCACTGCTGAGTCACAGACTAAAGAATGAAGAAATGCTCCTGGATGAGAAACAAGGAAAAAAGAGAAGGAAGAAAGCTAGGGTGATGTGTTCTTACACCTGGAGCAAAATCAACACACAGATCTCTGCGTATAGTGTAAGCTGTTAAAGGACCGAAAAATGCATTTGGTTTTTTTTCTGGTTAAAAGATAATAGACACACAAAAGTCAGACCATAATGTAGTTCCCAAGACGAAGGGAATGCAGATGACTCAAAGCCAGTGCATCTTTCCAAACTTTTCCCTTTGGTTGAACCGACAGGTGGAGCACACCAGCGGAGGCGCTGGACAGACGTGCCTCCCGCTCCTGTCGCCACCAGGGAGCCTCACCCCGGCAGCAGCTGTAGGCTGGGGCACTGTACCGTGTCGCTGTGTGCTCACGAGGGACACCCCTGTGTGGAGGAAGTGCGACTTACTCATCAGTCTCACTTAGGGGTCTTTAAAAGGCTCCTGAGTTTCTTTATTGAGATACAGTTTACACAGGTGTACACACCATGGACATCTAAGGTATAAAACATGCTGATTTGATCCAACTATGATCCATAGATGACGCTGTGAAGGTGCTGCACTCAATATGCGAGCAAATCTGGAAAACTCGGCAGTGGCCGCAGGACTGGAAAAGCTCAGTTTTCATTCCAATCCCAAAGAAAAGCAATGCCAAAGAAGGCTCAAACTACCACACAATTGCACTCCTCTCACACGCTAGTGAAGTAATGCTCAAAATTCTCCAAGTCAGGCTTCAGCAATACGTGAACCATGAACTTCCAGATGTTCAAGCTGGTTTTAGAAAAGGCAGAGGAACCAGAGATCAAATTGCCAACATCCGCTGGATCATTGAAAAAGCAAGAGAGTTCCAGAAAAACATCTATTTCTGTTTTATTGACTATGCCAAAGCCTTTGACTGTGTGGATCACAATAAACTGTGGACAATTCTGAAAGAGATGGGAATAGCAGACTACCTGACTTGCCTCTTGAGAAACCTATATGCAGGTCAGGAAGGAAAAGTTAGAAATGGACATGGATCAACAAACTGGTTCCAAATAGGAAAAGGAGTACATCAGGGCTGTATATTGTTACCCTGCTTATTCAACTTATATGCAGAGTACATCATGAGAAACCCTGGACTGGAAGAAGCACAAGCTGGATTCGAGATTGCTGGGAGAAATATCAATAACCTCAGAAATGCAGATGACACCACCCTTATGGTAGAAAATGAAGAGGAACTAAAGAGCTTCTTAATAAAAGTGAAAGAAGAGAGTGAAAAAGTTGGCTTAAAACTTGACATTCAGAAAACAAAGATCATGGCATCTGGTCCCCACACTTCGTGGCAAATAGATGGGGAAACAGTGGAAACAGTGGCTGACTTTATTTTTCTGGGCTGCAGAATCACTACAGATGGTTACTGCAAGCCACGAAATAAAAAGAAGCTTACGGCCATGAAATTAAAAGACACTCCTTGGAAGGAAAGTTATGACCAACCTAGATAGCATATTCAAAAGCAGAGACATTACTTTGCCAACAAAGGTCTGTCTAGCCAAGGCTATGGTTGGTCCATTGGTCGTGTATGGATGTGAGGGTTGGACTGTGAAGAAAGCTGAGCATCAAAAATGGATGCTTTTGAACTATGGTGTTGGAGAAGACTCTTGAGAGTCCCTTGGACTGCAAGGAGGTCCAACCCATCCATTCTGAAAGAGATCAGCCCTGGGATTACTTTGGAAGGAATGATGCTAAAGCTGACGCTCCAGTACTTTGGCCAACTCATGTGCAGAGTTGACTCATTGGAAAAGACTCTGATGCTGGGAGGGATTGGAGACAGGAGGAGAAGGGGACAACAGAGGATGAGATGGCAGGATGGCATCACTGACTCGATGGACGTGAGTCTGAGTAAACCCCAGAACTTGGTGATGAACAGGGAGGCCTGGCTTGCTGTGACTCATGGGGTTGCAAAGAATCTGATACGACTGAGTGACCAAACTGAACTGAATGGTGATTTTTGTTTGTTTCTTTGTTTTGTCAGTGGTGTTTACAAAGGAGAAAACAAGATTAGTTTTGGAATTGACTTTGTTTTGGTAAAGTTATGTTCTAGAAACACTTATTGATTATTGTTTTTCAGTAGAGTAAAATCGGTTTACATACAGTTTCTCATGTTAATACATTAGAGACGTTTCTTCCTAAACTGGTTTTGAATTAGACTATTGGTTTCTGCAATGTTGAATTATCTATATTTTGAAAATTTCAACCATCTAGCAATTCATCTCAAATTTTATGGACAGTTTGTGTGAAATGTGGAGTTCACACCACAGCATGTGATTGGATATAATAATTTCCACACATATTATAATTTCTCCCTGCCTCCTACCAGCAGCACTGCCATTCCTGCAAGATGTCAGAATGAAGGACAAAAGGACTCTTTTCCTTCTGGAAGCCAGATGCTACATTAATGGTAAAAGGGCCTGGAGATTTCTTCTGATGTGCAATAAGCTTACACAGTAGGACTTTATAGGAGCTATTGTGATTCATGAAACTCTTGGTGTATTAGAGTCTGTCGCTTTAATGGAACCACATTCTCCCAAAATTCCTTGACTTAATAGTTCTAGATTAGAGTTACTGACCTCAAGAGAAATTTGTGTGACGTTTAGAAGGCAGAAGAAGAGTATTGTTATTATCCTATGAAGGTAAAAAATGTGACCTGGGCTCACAGGATGCCAGGTGAAGTTCATAGATGCTGTCTCTAATGTGCCAGCCTGCTTGGTTGGGCAAGAGTGAACAGCTGTACCTAGTTGTTCCAGCTTATTCTCATTATCTTCACTGAAGCCTAACAGATTGCATGTTCAGCTGTGTGATCAAAGTCAGCAGCTTTTTCTGCAAATCATCTGTTCCTATCAACATTGGAGGCAATGAGAAATAAATGTGGGTTCTAGTGTGTCTTCGCCAGTTCCACTGCATCCGTTTTCTCCCTGGATCACCTCCAGATTTTCTCAATTGAAGCTGAGATAGGCTGGGATCTGGAGGCTGGGATCCTATGCTGCAGTGCTTGCACCCTAACAAATATCTCTTTGGGCAATAAAATGCAAAGAAACTATAAGGGATGGACTAAAAATAACTGTATACATGCAAAATGGGACAAATTATGGATAACAATGTATGAAAAGACCAAAATCCCAACTACTGCTTCCAAAAAAACAGAGAGCAAAAGCAATGTTTTGGGAGCAAAAACGGGATATTGCATATCCGCCCTACACTCAGTACCACCAAAGGCCAAGCCAACACTTCAGCCTCATTCCTGGACACACCCCTATCCTCACACCATATAAGGAACCAGATTGTCCCTCCCACCTCAGGGAGCAGGCAAGCAACACAGTTACTTGTTCTCTCTCACCCCTGCTGCAGAAGGGGATCCAACAAAATCTTATCTGAATTTCTTATCTGTTCTCTTATCAATTGCTATCTATTCAGGAGACCAAGAGCCCTAGGTGGTAGCAGCTTTGCTTGCTTACAGTAATTTCAGAAGCAGCAAACTTCCACAAAATTATTTACAACCCCTCTGTTGTGCAAGGTGCACTCTCTAAACCATATCCCTTGTCGCTTGTCACCAATGATGGTTCAGCATTCCTGATGAAACTCTGACTCTGTGCTCGAAAGAGCCATATGCTAGTCATGGTGGCACTAGCCAGGAATCTGGGCACTGTGTACCTTTCATTTTGTCAGAGATGTCTGCAAATTTAAAACATTCAATAAGATCATAATAAAACTTAAGTAAGTTAAGAAAACCACTGTATTTATACCTAAAGTAAACAAGGGTAGAGAAAGCTAATAGCCTGTAATTAAATGTTAAGAAGCTCTGCTCAGTGACTGGTGGTGTCAGCTGGTGACATGAAGAGTATATGCAAAAAGCAGTCAATAAGCAAATACAAAGATGGATTTGAAATGCCTGTAGGTGCTCGTGTTAGTTTTCTATCAGTGTCATAACAAACCACGACGGCTCTAAGGATGTCTGAATGCTTAAGGGGGAAACCAGTGCCTCTGCCTTTCCGAACTTGTGGAGGACACCAGATTCCTTGGCTATGCATCCCTCCTATTTGTCCTCAAAACTGGTAATTTTGCATCTTCTTCTGACCTCAGCCCATCACAATTATCCAGGACAATCTTCCCACATCAGGGTCTTTAACTTTAGTCACATCTGGAATCCTTTTCCAAGTGAGTTACAAACTCTCAGCTTCCAAGGATTAAAACTAGACATCTCTGGGGGCATTATTTTGCCTATCATAGTGTTTGAAACTGTTACAGAAATTACTTATGATTTGAAAATTCTGGGAAAAAGCTAGACTTCCTATCTTTTGGGGATGATTTATGATTTGGCTAAGTTCTACCTTGAATCTTAGCAATAGGAATTTAGACATGAAATTGAAAGATGAAATTTAACAATAGTTTTTGGGGTTTTAGCTTCAAGTATGCTTCTTTGAAGCATCAGCTGAACAGTGCAGAAGCAGCCAAGAGGAGATTCCCCACATCCAAGGTCAGGAGTGGCAGCCAAGGGGAGCTACCCCATGTCCAAGGTCAAGAGCAGTGGCCATGAGGAGATACCCCATGTCCAAGGTAAGAGAAACCCAAGTAAGATGGTAGGCACTGAGAGAGGGCATCAGAGGGTGGACAGACTGAAACCACAATCACAGACAACTAGCCAATCTGATCACATGGACCACAGCCTTGTCTAACTCAATGAAACTAAGCCAAGCTGTGTGGGGGCACCCAAGATGGAAGGGTCATGGTGGAGAGGTCTGACAGAATGTGGTCCACTGGAGAAGGGAATGGCAAATCACTTCATTATTCTTGCCTTGAAATCCCCATGAACAATATGAAAAGGCCAAAACTGAGGACTCTGAAAGATGAACTCCCCAGGTTGGTAGGTGCCCAATATACTACTGGAGATCAGTGGAGAAATAACTCCAAAAAGAATGAAGGGTTAGAGCTAAAGCAAAAACAAAACCTAGTTGTGAATGTGAATGGTGATAGAAGCAAGGTCCAATGCTGTAAAGAGAAATATTACATAGGAACCTGGAATCTTAGGTCCATGAATCAAGGCAAATTGGAGGTGGTCAAAAGGAAATGGCAAGAGTGAAAGTCAACATTCTAGGAATTAGTGAACTAAGATGGACTGAAATGGGTGAATTTAATTCAGACGACCATTATATCTACTACTGTGGGCAAGAATCACTTAGAAGAAGTGAGTACCCATCATATTCAACGAAAGAGTCCAAAATACAGTACTTGGATGCAGTCTCAAAAACAACAGAATGATCTCTGTTCATGTCCAAGGCACACCATTCAATATCACGGTAAACCAAGGCTATGTCCTGACAAGTTATGCTGAAGAAGCTGAAGTTGAACAGTTCTATGAAGACCTACAAGACCTTTTAGAATTAACACCCCAAAAAAGATGTCCTTTTCATTATAGGGGATCAGAATGCAAAAGTAGGAAGTCAAGAAACCTGGAGTACAGGCAAATTTGGCCTTCCAGTACAGAATGAAGCAGGGCAAACGCTAATACAGTTTTGCCAAGAGAATACAATGGTCATAGGAAACACCCTCTTCCAACAACACAAGAGAAGACTACATGTGGACAACAGCAGATGGTCAACAACAAAATCAGACTGATTATTTTCTTTGCAGCCAAAGATGGAGAAGCTCTATATAGTCAGAAAAAAACAAGACCTGGACCTGATTGTGGCTCAGATCATGAAGTCTTTAAGATCAAATTTAGGCTTAAATTGAAGAAAGCAGGGAAAACCACTAGATCATTCAGATATGACCTGAATCAAATTCCTTACGATTTTGCAGCAGAAGTGAGAAATAGATTTAAGGGCCTAGATCTGATAAACACAGTGACTGATGAACTATGGACAGAGCTTCATGACATTGTACAGGAGACAGGGATCAAGAAAATCCTCAAGAAAAAGAAATGCAAAAAAAGCAAAATGGCTGCCCAACAAGGCCTTACAAATAGCTGTAAAAAGAAAAGAAATGAAAAGCAAAGGAAAAAAGGAAAGATATACCTATTTAAATGAAGAGTTCCAAAGAATAACAAAGAGAAATAAGATAGCCTTCCTCAGTGATCAAGGCAAAAAAAAAAAAAAAAAAAAGAGGTGGGGTGCTGGGTCCCACCAGCCCAGCACTGGCTTCCCACACCTCACCCACGGGGCTTGTTAGCAACGCTTCCACCTTTGCCCCACTCCAATAGGCAACAAATAGCATTTCCCTGCTGTTTCCATCACGCGTGTGATATTGGTGAGGTGTGAACTCGTGAACGTGCCTCGTTATCAGCAGCCCTGCGCCGCTGGCAGAGATGTCAGAGCGCGCATACCAGGCGCTCGCTCAGCTCCTCACAGAATCGACTCTTCCAACCTCAGGACGGCCCTGCAGGCGGGTACCTCCTGCCCTTGTTCCACAGAGAACAACCAGGGCTCAGCAAGTCTCACGTGCCAAAGATCGTGGAGCTGAACAGCAGTGACCCAGGACTCAGGCCGGAGGGCCCGTCCTCTGATGTGTCGTCCAGCCAGGCTGCGCTTCCATCTACCTCTGGGTGCGAGCGGACTGTGGATGTTTTAACCCGGGTGTTGTGTTTACACCCTTTGCCCACTTTACAATTGGAGTGCTTGTCTTTTTCTCATTAATTAGCCGTGACATGTTACATGTTAAGAATAGTAAACTGTCTTTTTTGGCTACTGACTGTTTCTCTGTGGAAAGTTTTTACCCCCACCTTGGAGCCTTCATTTCTGCTTATACTCAGTGTGGGCACCTGGGCGAGGGCTGGGGTGCCTGACACAAGACGCTGACGTGCTCAGGACACAGGCAGGCTGGTGAGCCGGGCATCAGATGCTGCTGGTGGTTCAGTCATGGAGCCCAGGAGGTCGGCGGTGAGACCTGGGGGGTGGGAGGGAGGAAAGGGCGGGCTGATCAGGGACAGGCTCCCTCCTCCGCCGGCTCAGCTGCCGAGTCTCTTTCTGTGATGAGTGCCAGCCCCCCGCCGCCCCCCACAAGAAGTGGCTTTTATTGTTTGGGATGGTTCCAACGAGGCTAACCCTCTTCTCCTCTTCGGAAACTTAAATTTCCCTTTATTGAAGCAGAGGCTAAGCTTTGGTGACAGACTGTCCTCCTGGAAGCAGGGCACATGAGAAGGAGGGGGTGTGGGGTCAGAGGCCAGGCTGCACCCCTGCCCCGGGCACGTGGCTGCGTGGAGACGTGTTCCAGCCTCTTGGCCTCAGGGTCCCCGTCAGCATAGGGACAGGATGACCAAGTGACACAGTGGCTTGGAAATGAGCGTAGAGCGTCGGGCCTCATGGTCCACGAGTCTCGGCAGACGGCATGGCCTCCCCTGTCCCCCAGGGCCCAGAGAGCCGGGCTCACGGAGGAGGAGGGCCCCGTGGGCCCGGGAGGGCTGTGCACCCTGCTCTGAGCTGGGACTTCAGCCTGTGCACCTCCAAAACCACCCTCAGGATGGCGCCCGAGCTCACGAACCCCAGAGGCTGTGGGCCCCTCTGTCTGCCGTCCATACCGGGGACCCCAGGGCTCATCCAGAGCCATCCTGTGTCCCAGGGCCTTCTGCAGTCCCTTCAGTTAAACGGGACTGCAGAATCGAAATTCACAAAGAGGATCTCAAACACATCAGAATTCCTTCAAGGCAGCTGAGAACAGTGACCCACTCAGTTCACCGTCAGGACCAAGAGGATCCCCTCATCGGCTGAGTCCTCGTCAGTCAACCTATGAACACTGATCACTTCCGAGCCACCCATCCGGCCCCAGGCTCTGCTGAGTCCAGCTCTGCTCCTCCTTCCAAAGCACTGCAGGCTGGAAGGACACATTCCCACCTCATCTCAAGCCCTGCTCCCGGCAAAGGAGGAAATGCACAGCCAGGCAACGACCGAAGCGCAGTCCAGCTTGGGGGCATCTGCGCCGCCTGGCCACTGCGCCCACTGCGTGCAACGCGCCCGCCGCACCCGAGCCCCACACCTGTTGATGTCCTCGGTGCCCCTCAAATCCACCAAGAGCACAGCTCCGTCCCAGTGTCCCCCAAAGGGATCCCGGCTGAGGCTGCAGATACCTGCAACCCTGCCACCCAGAAGGTGGAACCAGACGTTGGCTCGCCCACAGACAGCCCCCACCAGTGCCCCCAGCTCACGAGAAGCCCCCAGTTGATGGAGGACAGCGTCTCATCTCGGCAGATGGAAGTCAGGGCTGAGTGCACACCAGGCTGCCGGGGGCCTGGGCGCTGGGCACTGCCTTCCCCCGGGGCGGTCACGGCGGCCTCAGCAGTGGGCACTGCCCTCCCCCGGGGCGGTCATGGCGGCCTCAGCCATGGGCACCCACCCTCCCCCGGGGCGGTCACGGCGGCCTCAGCAGTGGGCACCCGCCCTCCCCCGGGGCGGTCACGGCGGCCTCAGCAGTGGGCACCCGCCCTCCCCCGGGGCGGTCACGGCGGCCTCAGCAGTGGGCACTGCCCTCCCCCGGGGCAGTCATGGCGGCCTCAGCAGTGGGCACCCGCCCTCCCCCGGGGCGGTCACGGCAGCCTCAGCAGTGGGCACTGCTCTCCCCCTCCAGCCTGCTCCTGGGGCCTTCCTCCTGCCCAGGTCGCCCGTGCTCTTGGTGACACCGCAGCCCTCGGGCCACACGACAGGAGGTAAAACCCATCCCAGCTTTAGAAGGAAGCCAGGAAATGCAGAGTCCAAACCGGTGTCACCCAGATGTAGGATCAGAACAAACCGACCAGGCGCGTTGGAGCGCGAACCACACGCACTCACATTCAAGGGCACGGACACCAAGGTCGGCTCGGCCGCCCTCCACCGGGGGTTCAAAGGCTTCAGAGCATTCATGATGGAAACACGGACGTTTCAGCCTGAAAATTCTCTTTGGGATAATGCAGTCTGATTCCTATGCTTAACTCTTGACAGAACTAATGTCCAAATAGTAGGTTAATGACCTGATGGGCTGGTCAATGCAAAAAAATGGCCAGAAATCAGGTGCCTCCCATCACACCTCACACACACACTTTCAATTCTTCATGTACATGCACCCACCCGCGTGCACACCTGCACACATGTACGTGTACATGCACACGCCTGTTCACACATGTGCAGGGCATTTGCAGGCACCCGTGCTCAGGCATACACGTAGACATGCACTCAGGCTCATACACCACACACGCATGTGCGCACACGCACACTTCCTGTCTTCAGGCAGGAAAGTCACGCCAGTGACATGCAGACCAGGAGCTCCAGAGGTGACCCTGTGCCCCGGGGGGGCCTGGCTCACTTTCAGCTTTGCATTTGCACCTGAACGTCAGTGGACACTCAGACCAACAGCAGCATCGAGCCGTGAAGTAACTGTGGGTAAAATGTTCAGAAAAGGCCAGTCCTGGTGCCCGCGTGCATAGACCCAGAGCGTCCGGGGGAGGTTGGGCAGGAGACATCCAGTGTAGAATGCAGGGGTCTGTGGTCAGTCTGGGACCGAGACCCCCATCACCCTTGGCTTGGGGCAGCAGGCCGGCCATCCTCACCGAGTCCAGGTCCACAGGGGCACCGCCCCGAGTGAATGAGGTGCTGAAGCTCTGCTGTTGCCTCTGGGCCGAAAACCCGGCGGAGGAAAGCGCCATCCTGCCCGCTCCTTCCCCACACGCCAGGTCTGCAGCTTCCCCCAGCGCGGCAGGCCCCAGCTGGAGGAGAGCCCTGCATAGGAAGCTGCCGAAAGCCTCTCAAAGCTCGCCTGACGTGAGCCTTGAGAGGAAGAGTCCTCCCTTCCTGGAAGACTCGCGCCCAGCCTCCTGACACATCCTCTGCTGCAGAGCGGCCTTCCGAGGAGCCGCCAGACACACCCTCTCCCTGGGGCTCAGCGTGCAGAGGGCAGCGGTGCCCCCGGTCAGCTGAGTGCTTGACCCGGGAGCGCCTGGTCCGGAGCGCTTCCCTCCTACCTGGTAGTTCATGGTGAGGCACCGCAGCTGCTGGAGAGGCTGCAAGGTTGCTGCTCCTGGGGGCTCAACTCAGCCCACAGGGAGCAGTCAGAAGCCTGACCCTCACGCCTTTGAACCCCAGCCTCGCGGCACCACAGGACATGTCTCAGGACCCGCTCAGACACTCAGAGCTAGCGCAGTCAGCCCCCAAAGGCCCCTCGGCTCACACATGTCCTGGGCTCTCGAGAACCATCGGGCCCCTTGGCCCAGGCCGAGCATCACCAAGCCCCCTGTAAACGTTCTGGCAGCGAGCTGAACTCTCTCGAGGCTGCTGCTGTGGGCAGGTCAACTTCCCTCACTCGCAAGCTCCTCAGGGAAGACACAGGAATGGGCAGGGAGCAGGCGGCCACTGCTCGCTGAGCCCCTGAGGTCCTGGGCACTCGCTGAGCATCATCCTAAGCTGACGTCTCCGAGCACGCTCAGGCTTCATTTAATCCTCACTCCGACTCTTTCTTATTCCCCCAGTGAGGCAACAGCTGCTGAGAGATAAGAAACTGGACAAGACTGCGGGACTTGAAAGGGTGGGGGCCCCAGCCAGACCCACCCTAGGGTCCCCAGGCTCACAGCGGAGCCCCGAACAGCACCCTCGCTCACCTATCTCACCGTCACCCGCCCCATCCTCACGGGACTAGGATGAGGATCGGGTGTATCAAAGCTGACAGAGAGCATCCCACACCCACGGGCATGTCTACGCAGATGGTGGAAGGGCCTTCTGGGCGCCCTGCCCACAGAGCGGAGGCAGCATCCATGGACACACACCCCAAGGACGCAGCCTCCGTGGACGCAGCCTCCGTGGACACAACCCACGCGACACAGTCCTGTGCCTACTCCCAGACAGGGACGGTGGCACCACAGGATCACCCTCGTCGAGGACGGATCTGAAAAGCTGAGCTTGCCTCACACTGAGGAGGGCGGGTGCCTTCCCTCCTGGCAGCACGGCTTGAGCCCAGCTTTGAAAGGAGCAGGTATGGATGGACATAATTCAGCATGGCCTCCTTCCATTGTGTACAGATGGGACAACTTTGCCTTGAGCAAGTTTTAAAACACTCCACGTTTTACTGGAGCTCCAAGTTGTCATCTTAATTGGTATTTTTGAACACAAGTACGTGGCTAGATACAACAGTCCCATTTGCTCAGTCTAGAAACTCATCCATGCTGAGACCCAGGCTCTGAGACCCAGGCTCTGTGATAAATGAAAGGCTTGGGTCTAGTTACTGAGCATCAGTGACTGCTAACCCATCAAAAAGGCGTGTGCCTTGTGACGGAAAAGCAACCAACATCTTTACAGTTGTCTTGAGAAAACCTAATCTGAATCTGATCGAGTCTCTCAATCCAACGACCAGCTACCAGGGAACACGTAGAGGACCAGGTTAAAACACCCTGGGAACAGAGTCAGTGAATCCAGAAAGATGTGTGAGACTCAACATGCAAACACTGCCAGCGCTTCAACAAAAGAGACAGCAAGGAAGGGGAAGCACGGGCTTAACAACTTCAAAAGGCTAAGAGACACACGAGCCGATCAAGCCGTGTGAGCTTCATTTGAATCCCAATTCAAGTACATAAACTGTGTCTTAAAGTCATGGCTTATATTCCCAGCTATGAAGGAGAAATCAGAATAGATTTTTTTTTTCCCACTAAACAAATAGAAAATTGGGCAAAATACAAGCAAAAAGGTTTTTAGACATAAGACATCAAACAATATTATGCTGATCCCAGAGATTACAACCATCCTTGATTTTTGCCTGAAAGTGAATTTAAAACAAGAGCAGAAGGACAGGAGCAGCGGAGAGGAGGTCCACATCTGAGCCGAGGGACGCGGGGCTGCGCTCGGAAAGTGGAGCCTGCAGGGTGTGAGGGGCCAAGTGCCAGGGAGAACTGGGCTGTGCACGGAAGGGTCCGGAAGTCTGCAGGGGCCCTCGAGCCTGGGAGAATCCAGACCATGCACGGGGCGGGGGGCATCTGCAAGGCTGGACAGAGAACCAAAGAAGAGCTGCAATTGCGAGGGTTCCCAGACTTCGCAGGGCTGGGAGAGCTACAGCTTCCAACCAGCCGCAGCGGACACGTCTGCTCGAACACCCAGGGCCGCAGGCGGAGATGCCAGAAGCAGTGCATCTTAGTAACGGGACTGAAGGCAGACTAGTCTAGAGCTGCCCTAAGAGGCCTTCAGGACAAACCCGGTGCCGACTTACAGACATGGGGGTGG
>SJYX01017070.1:505191-521690 GCA_006410675.1 Oreotragus oreotragus
AGGGTGGTGTCATCAGCATATCTGAGGTTATTGATATTTCTCCCGGCAATCTTGATTCCAGCTTGTGTTTCTTCCAGTCCAGCGTTTCTCATGATGTACTCTGCATAGAAGTTAAATAAGCAGGGAGACAATATACAGCCTTGACATACTCCTTTTCCTATTTGGAACCAGTCTGTTGTTCCATGTGCAGTTCTAACTGTTGCTTCCTGACCTGCATACAGATTTCTCAAGAGGCAGGTTAGGTGGTCTGGTATTCCCATCTCTTTCAGAATTTTCCACAGTTGATTGTGATCCACACAGTCAAAGGCTTTGGCATAGTCAATAAAGCAGAAATAGATGTTTTTCTGGAACTCTCTTGCTTTTTCCATGATCCAGTGGATGTTGGCAATTTGATCTCTGGTTCCTCTGCCTGTTCTAAAACCAGCTTGAACATCAGGGAGTTCACGGTTCACATATTGCTGAAGCCTGGCTTGGAGAATTTTGAGCATTACTTTACTAGCGTTTGAGATGAGTGCAATTGTGAGGTAGTTTGAGCATACTTTGGCATTGCCTTTCTTTGGAACTGGAATGAAAACTGACCTTTTCCAGTCCTGTGGCCACTGCTGAGTTTTCCAAATTTGCTGGCATATTGAGTGCAGCACTTTCTGCATTTGTTGAAAATATGAAAGTTCTGCAAATATTCACATGTAGATCCATCAGCATCACAAAGATGAAAAATAGTAAAACAGAATCCTGCTTCCAAGTGGCTCAGTAATATAGTTTCATAGTAACAAATGATCATTTATTCTCATACAATTTATCGCAAAGTATTAGAGAAACGATTGTTACATTGCTGTGAATTATTGTGCCTTAAATTATTCTCTTGGTGGTAACAAAAATTCTATGGATTTACTGTCTTTTCCCTATTTTAAAGATAAAGGAACTAAACAAACTTTTATAGTATCCTTTTCAGAACCAGATTTAGGACCCATTTGCAAAGGTGCTCACTGAGTGGAGTGGATTTTAAACTGTGCCCTCCCTGGGGGACGTGTCCCCTCGGAAGTGACAGCACTTAGGAGATCCACAGCATGTGCAGATCAAAGGGAAAAGGGTTTCGGCCAAAATTTCCCCACACACGCTGTCACATGATTCAATTTCATATGTAAATGAACTTCAAAGTGCGAGTGTTTAAAGCAGGAAATTAGGCAACTCTCTCAACAGCAAAACAACAGGGTGCCTCCCCACGAACCGCAGAATCTGGACCTGTATCTGGAGGTACCAGGCTGCACCTCTGACTGCAAGTCAGCGTACACTGGGTCTGGAAAATGATTCCTCCTGGAAAACCAGGGGGAAAATGATCTTGAAAAACAAGGCGGTTCTGAACTCCACAAAACTGGCTGAGAGCTTCAGAAGTCCGGGAGCTCTCGCTGCGGACTCGAGGGCTCTGGACACACGGATCCGTGAGGCCTCGGGAGGCGTGGAAGCAGAAGGGTGGCTGTGAGGCTGCCCCGGGCCGTCCCGTTTCAATGCCATGTGGATAATCTCTCTGCCACATTCAGGGCAAAGCACAATTTTAGGAAATCCAAACAACCCGGGCTCCCACTGCCCTGCAGATAACCTGGCCTATAACAATGCAGCCTGAAGAAAGACGTCACTCCAAGAAAGGGCATGGGAAGAGAAGCCTGTGAAAATAACATGCTCCCACTTCAGGGACCGAGTCCATGCGACCTGGATGGTCCCTGCCCAGGTGGCCCCCGCCACCCGCAGCCCCTCCACCCCAGGAGCAGGGGCTCCGTCTCAGCTGGAGGCCCCTCCCCACCATCGCCTGCTGTTGGCCCCCCTGGGAAATGATGCCAGGAAACCTGAGACACATCCTTAGAGAAGGAGGACAGCACCCCGGCCCTGCCCCGCCAGGCCGGCTCGGATGCAGGCAGGGGCCGGGCGAGTTCTCCTGGAGCCCCCTTCCCGGCACCGGGGTAGGCCCACGGCCAGAGGACCATTCGTCGGAATTTCATTCAAAACAGAAAGTGTTTGAAAATCTTATTTTCAGGTTCAAACGGTGATAACCCAGAAAAGCAGGAAACCTTTGATTTTTTTGTTTGTTTGTTTGGATTTTCTTTTCTTTGTCCCCAGACAAAGGGAATTCTTTTAAGCGTAAGGAGTTTCGCAAACTTTCATCAAGCTGCCAAACCAAAGCTCTGAGGGCAGTTCCGGGCCTTGAGGAGCTGGCGTTCGCTCAGAACCAAACGGGAACAAGAATGCTGAAGCGCGGCGCTGCTGCCTGGTGGAATCTGGAGTAAAAACGAGGCCAGCAGAGCGTGCTGGACGAAAGTCACGGCCGTGTCATCAGCGGCCAGATAGGGCGGACAGAGCCGGAGCGCCACAGCTGGAGTGTCCATCACACCTGGCCCTCACCCCCACCGGGGGTCCGCCGCTGGAGGAGCAGCCGCCACGTTGAGCCCAGCGCTGGGGGGGCCCCTCCACCCCCAGACTCTGAGCCAGCCTCTGCCACCCACGCCTCCTCGAGCATACGTTTTCCTCTCTCAAAGCGAAGACAAAAGGTCATTTTATAACTTAGGCATTGCAAAGCAGAGACTTTGGGTAACATCTGAAACGAGAAGTCCCGAGTAGGATGGGAAAGAAAGGAGAATTCATGTCGACTCCGCAGCAAACCCACTCTGCTTACATCCTACCTGGTTTCTAAGTACTAGCTGGACGCGTTGTGATCAGCACTTCATCAGACTCACTCTTACAGACTGCAACCATCGTTCCAGCTCTTCACCGGGAGCCTGGGTCCAGGGATGGGAAAGCCAGGCTGACGGAGGAAAGGGATCACTTTCACGCTCTCCCTACCATCAGCTCTGAAACGGGGGCTTCTCCACTCACAGGGAAATTCCTACTTTTCAGTTCTCGTCTCGTTGAAAATGTTTTGATTTCACCAAAAAAAAAAAAAAAGACCCATGAAGACTAGGAATTACTACTTCATCCCTGTATACCAGCCCTTCCTCCTTCACCTAGCTTTCAACTCACTCAGACGCGAGTCTCCAAGGTTTTACAGGTTCCAGGTTGGGGCAAAGAGCAAGAGGGAAGGTAGGAGCCATCCAGCTTTGTCACAGACTGGAGGAGCTGTCACCCCCTTAGATCAGGGCAACACGGGGTTTCTGGAAAACAACATTCATTGGAAGGACTGATGCTGAAGCTGAAACTCCAATACTTTGGCCACCTGATTTGAAGAGCTGACTCATTGGAAAAAAAAAAAAACCCAGTGCTGGAAAAGATTGAAGGCAGGAGGAGAAGGGGGCGGCAGAGGATGAGATGGCTGGATGGCATCTCTAACTCAATGGAGATGAGTTTGAGCAAGCTCTGGGAGTTGGTGATGGACAGGGAGGCCTGGCGTGCTGCAGTCCATGGGGTCACAAAGAGTTGGACACAACTGAGCTGGACTGTCCTAATCACAGTCAAGGTGGAAGACGCATGTCTACCTCACCGCATCAGGGCTGTGTGACAGGAATGCATCTCACCCCACGGTCCAGAGGGGTGACGATGTGGGTCCTGACGACGTGGCCCCGCAAGACGCTGCGGGTCCAGACAGAAATTTGAGCTGGAAGGGCTGACTGTGCGGCCTCGGGGAGAGTCGCTAACAAAAGTGCTGGTGAGCTGATGCTTTCCACGCCCAGACCCATGACGTCAGGATTCACTGTGCACACTGGGGCTGCTTACCACCCCGTAAGCTGGAAGATGGGGAGACTAGGGATGAAAAGGCGGTTTCCAGAGCTGAGATACAGTTACTCACTTGCCATCACCCTGAGGACTCTCCGAGTCCTTTCCAGCCAAAAGCAGTCTTGTGTCCTAAGTGGCCAAAACCGCCCCGATTCCATCGTCAATTCTTATGCCCACCTGAGCCAGGATTGGGCGGCCTGGGGATCTCTAGGGAACAGCTGCTCGTCCGTGTCCCAGTGCCTGCAGCCAAAGTGAGGAAAGAGCCGGGGGTGTGAGGGGAGGAGAGGGAGACCCCCACAGCTTCGGGGCCCTCGGCAGGGGCATGCAGAGAGCCGACGTCAAAGCCAGCTCTTCGCACCCTGCCTCTGTCCCCCTCCCGCCCCTTTCGCCCACCCCAGCCCTGGCTGCAGGCTGCATTTAGAGATGGGGAGCCAGCTGTGCCTGACCCTTAGCGGGGCACTCTCGGAGAACATGTGCTGACTGAGCAAGGCAGGCGCTCCCCACCCCACGCCCCTGCTTCTGCAGCCCACGGAAAAGGTGACAAACCCACGTGCAGCCTCTGGCAGAAAGTGTGCGTGTCTTCCTCCAGCCCAGGCAGGAGCAGTCTTATTACTCCAGGAACCCCGGGAAGGGAGCCCTGTCCATCAGACACACTGTCCCCCGATGAAGAGACACTGGAAGACCCCCTTTGTACTGTCCCCTCACACTCAACACCCACCTCTGAGTCCTTATATTGGAAAAAAGGTAATGAAGATGGTGTCTGTCTTAAGCTCACTGGCAACACAATACTTAGTGATGAAATTCCGGAAACATTCTCATTAAATCAAGGGGAGGGGCCAGGGAATAAAATACCCGCTCCCACCAATATCATCTACCGTTGCCTGGATGTCGCAGCCCATGCGATAAAACGTGACACGGAAATACCAGGTACGACGTGTGGCTGCATTTCCCAATCATGTTCCTTGGAATCTACTCCTCTGAAGTGCTAAACAAAGCTAAACAGTTTCTTTGCTTCAAGACTTCCGAAAGCCTTAAAAATCCTGACATTCACCATGAGTCTCCAAGAGGGGACCCATTACCAGCATGTCCCAAAGTTTTAAATACTGAGTTGTTTTTCCCTCTGAGAACTTGAGAAATCTTGTGTTCTTTGGGACATTCTTTGGAAAGCTCTGACTATATTTGTTTCTAGTCTGCAGATATTTTAATTTATGTATTTAGTCAAATATATCCATTTCTATGAACTAAAACAGTAGTTTAAAATAAGAGCTTTGGAGTAAAAAATAATAATAAGTAAAAACCTTTTTAGGTTTGAACCCTACATTCTAGACTGACTGAGGGGATGATCCTTCACCTTCCTGGGGCTTCAGTTTTCTCATCTGTGAAGCAAAGATCATGACATCTCCCTAACAAAATACTGTACCTATTAGATAATTTATGTAAAGTTGCTTACCCTCAGATATATTTTAAAATTCCAGTAAAAACAACCACAAGTTATCACCCTTGTTAGAACAATCAAAACTAGGAAACACGGAATGAGGTAGGTCCTCTTTCATTATAGCAGGTGAGGCTACAAATTGTTGTAACTGTTAGAGAAAGAAATTTGTTTAATCAAGAGCCATAAAATTATTCATATCTTTTAATTTAGTCATTTCACTTCTAGGATAAAAATTGCAACAACAATGTTTGTTGAAGCTTTTTTATGGTAACAACATTTTGTGAAGAATGTTGACGTCCATCAACAGTGTGTGTGCCAAGTCGGGTCCAGCTCTTTGCAATCCCGTGGATGGTAGCCCACCAGGCTCTTCTGTCCATAGCCTTTTCCAGGCGAGAATCTTGGGGTGGGTTGCCATTTCCTCTAGCCATCAACACAGAGCTAGGGAAACAGCTTGCATTACAGGCACTGCATGCTCCCCATTTGCTGGCTGCCCCTCTGCGATGCTTCTTACTCTGCACGATCCTGTTGGGAGGAAATACTCGCCACATGGAAATCCAGGAGCCAGAGCCTCCTTTCTTCCCACACGCGCAGGGCCAGCACCTGAGTCAGACTCACACAGAGGTCACCTCTCTCAGGACGCTGAATCCCGAGCCGATGAAGAATCATTCATTTGTGAATGATATGAAATCCTCTACCTTCACTATTTCCTGATATATTTTTGTGTATGTGGAACATTGATGTTTTTCTAAGTCTCATCAGAGACTTGTCCACCTTATTATTCTTTTCCAAGAAACATCTTTGGGTCTGTAAATTATCTCAATACTGCAGAAGCAGGTTGTCCCCTTTATCGATATCTGCCATGATCTTTACAATCTCCCTTCTCCTTGAATTCAGAAGGTATTGCCTTGCACTCACAAACCCCATGTCTTTTGAATTTCTTCCATAATGAGTTCTGGCTCCCAAGGTGGAAGCCAGAAAGAAACTCATCTTCCCAGCCCCCTGCACTGGGTTTCCCTGAGACTTACTCTGCCAGCCAGACCCCTCTGAGACAGAGCAGGTGGGGGAACAGGCACCAGGCCTGCGATGGAGGCACTCCTCCCTGGCCCGGTCCCTCAGAGGCCTGAGTTAGTCCCGGAGACCCTGATGTCCAGGGTCAGTGTTTGAGGCGCTGAGCGTGGCAGCCGCTGTGTGCCCTCCTTCCTCAGCTGTCTGTGCTGGGATTTGAGGTCCTTCTGGTGATGCAGCTTCTGAACGGACTCTGCAGCCCTCCCAAACCAGAGCTTTCAAGGGTCCTTCACTAAATGCCTTCTCCACTGAATGCAGCCTGAGCGGGCACCGTTGTTTCTCAGTAAAAATTCAGACTAACGTGTTGCTTCTTCAGATGGTTCTACCAGCCTTTCACGTTTCCTGGATTTGGCCATTAGCTTCTTTGCTCCTTGTCTTTCTTACGTGCACATGCAAGCTCAGTCACATGCAACTCTCTGTGACCCCATGGACTATAGCCCACGGGCTCCTCTGTCCGTGGGATTCTCCAGGCAGGGATGATGGATTGGGTTGTCATTTCCCGCTCCAGGGGATCTTCTCAACCCAAGGATCGAACACGCGTCTCTTGCGACTCCTGTGTTGGCAGGCGGATTCCTCACAACTACCGCCACCTGGGAACCCTCCGCCTTAATTTCTGATAACTGGTTCCGAAGCTGTCAGCTTCCCTCCGAGTACCGTTTTGGCTGCCCTTTCACGTGGACCGTCCTCTCTGTTGTCAGCTCTCAGCATTTCACAGTTTCTCTTATGACAAGCTTTGCAACTCAACGATCATTTCAGAATTTGGGGGGATGCTCCCATACATTTTTAAGCCCTCTTTCTTATGTGCTTGTTAGGTACATCTGAGTCCTTTGCACTGTGGTGAGTGAATGTGATTCATATGATGTAAATTCTTTGAAATTTATTGAGACTTTCTTTGTGGCCCAAGACACAGTCAGCTTTTGTGAATGTTCCACATGTGCTCAGAAAAATGTGTACTCCATATCCATTACCACTGGTTTCCAAACGGAGTTCAGCTGACAAGCTCCATCAGCTGCACATGAATCACTGTTTTAAAACAGAGTCCCGCAGACCTCATCCTTAAATACTACATCTAAACCTCCTGAATCTGTGTGCTCACCACACCTTAGCTAATGCTGGTGATAGTTTTAGGGGGCACTCTCTTCTTCTCCTACCCCACTCTGCCCCCACATTCAGACAGGAACAGAGATTCAATTTCACCCAAGTAGAATCTTACAGTTTCGGAAAAACTGATCCCATATCCTCCCACAGTACATTGTCTTTGACATTAAAATTATCTACTTCAGATTCTTCTTGCCTGGTGGCCCAGATGGTAAAGAATCTGCGTGCAATGCAGGAGGCATGGGTTCAATCCCTGGGTCAGGAAGATCCCCTGGAGAAGGGAATGGCAGGCAACCCACTCCAGTATTCTTGCCTGGAGAATTCCATGGACAGAGGAGCCTCGCAGGCTGCGGTCCATGGGGTCGCCGAGTCAGACACGACTGAGAGAGACTGACACACTCACTTTTCACCCTAAAAGCCTCCCACATACTTTCTGTCCTGCGTGCCTTTCCCCTACTTCCTTCTTACGGAACCTAGATTTCATGTCTTAATCCAAAAAAACCATGTGATTTAGGGAAGACTGGCCCCACTCCGGACGTCAGAGCAGGAGTCTTAGTAGACCCGCCCCTGCATTTGCCCAGGACCGGCTGGGTCACCCATGAAAGGTCTTCCCTGGAGACTGTTGCCAGCGCAGAGGGGAGTATGGGACCTAAACCAGCTCCAGAAGGGAGGAGAGGCTAACTTTCCCTCCACTGCTGCAGACTCTCCCCATGCATGTCTTTCTGAACGTGGAGCGCAGAGATCCAGACACAGCTGTCTTAGAGCCATGGCATAAACGAGTTCTAGGACGCAGTGGATTCTGTGGCCAGCAGAGCAGAAAGATGCAGAATCTGGGGTCTTGCTGACATCTCTGAGCTGTTAACAGAGCCAGTTCCAAAGCCTGTCCTACACAAGGTTCCCGAGTTAGTGTGTTAGGAAGGGTTTCTGCCGCAGCCTGGGTCATCCTTATGGGTTTCTGGTTCCCTTTCACAAACCACTTTTGATTTCCAAGCCTGACCCTCTCACCCACTTAACAACCACAAGAAAGCTCCCTCAACAACTTCCTTCAGACCCTGTGCTCAACTCAGCTTCACACCACGGCAGGCAGCTCCATCCCTTTCAGCAGAGTGGCCCCCCTCCGCGCCTCCCCAGGAGCCCGAATTCCAGACCTGCACATGCACCCACCACAGTCGAGTGAGCCCTGAACTAAACGGGGTCTCCTCCAGCCCCTCACTGACCCACCCCAGCCTCAGAGCCAGACTTGAGGGCTACAGAGTTCAGGAACAATGTGCCTCTGTGATCAAAATGAGGAGAAAACCAGCCTATCTGCAAACATACGCCAGTAAAATATGAGTGCCTCGTGGAAAACAGGGGGACATGACAGTCAGAAGCTCTGTAAGCAGGCGGCCCGGCGGCCCGGACTCCGTGCTCCCAGTGCAGGGGGCCCGGGTCCTGACTCTGGTCAGGATACTAGGTCCCATGTGCTGCAACTAAGAAAGAGTTCACTTGCCATCACTAAAAATCTCACATCTCACGAGAAAAAGATCCCACATGTCACAACAAAGACCCAGCACAGCCAAATAAATACATTAACTAAACCTTTAAAATAAAGCTTTGTGACCCACTAAGCTATGCTATGCCGTCTATGGGGTGGCACAGAGTCGGACACGACTGAAGCAAACTTAGCAACAACAATAAAAAGTCTGGGGAATTCCCAGTGGGTAGGAATCCACGCTTCCACCACTGAGGGCCAGGTTTAATCACTGCTCAGGGAGCTCAGATCCTGCAAGACGCGTAGCCAAAAAGGGAAGTTCGGTGACGTCATGTGACCTAGGAGAGTAGTGAGTGTTGGTGGGGGCAGGGCTGACAGCCTGAACAAAGAAAAGCTGAGAAGGCAGACGCGATGACCGCCCATCACCGATGCCTCACTCACCCCAAACGCCTGTCCCTGGAGGCGGCTCATCAGCCCAGGTGCCCTGATCCTCGGTACCCTCAACACTCCGAGATGGCTTCTCAGGGCCTTGTCTCTGCTGCTCCGTCTGCCCTATCTCCCCATAGCTGCGTCTCTGGACCATCACGTCCAGGTCAGTGACACCCCCAGGTCCTCCATGGCTGACCCCTACCGAGCGTCCATTTCTCCACTGCATCACCCTGCTCTGTTATCACCTCCAGTACAGAATATGCTACCCCCAGGATGATTTTGATCATCTGAGAAAAGGCAGACACAGGAGAAGCTCTGAAACCCTAGGAGCCCTCCGGAAGGATGCTCATATTTATGAGGGGCGCCTCCGTTTTTCACGTCCCCCTCTGCGCCGGGCAGCCGAGGGCTCACAGTCACAGGAGACGCGCATCACCTGAGACGGGTTGGACTGGCTCTGCAGTGGGGACTTGTCCTGAGCTCTTCCTGGGGACCCCACCGCAACCTCTTCCTTTTTAGCTGAAGATGGTGTCCAGGCGGAAGGCTTGGCCATTTCAGGGACTGACTCTGTTTCCCGGGCCTCTCCCGTGTACTCAGGACGTGGACAAGTTGTTGAATTTATGTTTGCTCTTCTCTCTCTTTTTTTTTTTCTTTTTCTCTTGTTTAGTCGCTCAGTCGTGTCCGATTCTTTGTGACCCCATGGACGGCAGCACGCCAGGCTTCCCTGTCCACCACCAACTCCCGGAGCTTGCTCAAACTCATGTCCATTGAGTCAGTGACGCCATTCAACCATCTCATCCTGTCGTCCCCTTCTCCTCCCGCCTTCGATCTTTCCCAGCATCACAGTCTTTTCCAATGAGTCAGCTCTTCACATCAGGTGGCCAAAGGGTTGGCACTTCAGCTTTCTACTGTTAACTTCCCCTTTATTACAGGGGCTTCAGCCACAGGACTTGGGAAGGGGAAGCCGGTTCCCCTCTCCCGCGTTACCATCAGAGAGGGTTCACCGGCTGCCTTCACTTTGCTCTTGTCTGAAAGGTTGTCTTGTGCATAATTGTTTGTCGTCTGTTTCCTTGAACTTAAATTTTAAAAGTGGACACCTTGACCGTCCCCTCCCTCAATGTTCCGCAACACAGCACCTAGAACTGTGCCTCGCACAGAGTGGTTCTTAAAAATGGTCTGAGAACCAAGGAATGAAATGAGAGCTCCAGGGTCTGGCCAGCGCCCCGAGCAGTGAGGTCAGCACACAGCTGTCCGGCCACTCCGCTTCCTCCTGGAGGCCTCATCTACTGTAAGCAGCTGGGGAGGTGACCAGATGGGCACAGGAGTTCCAAGCAGCACCCTTGTTTACTACCTTTACTGAGCACCCCTGGAAGGGCTCCGGGTGCTGGAGGTGGACCCCACACCTGCACGGGGCCAACGGAGGAGACCAAGTGACCGCCCAGGCCAGCCCCAAGTGGGAGGGACATGGATGCTGTCACTAGCAGGGAGGAGGGCAGACAAGTCGCTGGCAAACAGGGAAACACATCTAGAAACCTCTCTAGACAACACAAAGGTTGTAAAGCACATTTTTTTCACTGTTCTCCCACGGCCTGCTCTCTTGAGACTCCAGTTATTGATGAAGGTGTCAACCTGTTTGACCTCAGGGCTTACTCTTCCTGCAGTGACTCCTCTTTCCTTGTTTCAAGTGGTGAAGACGTGTCTGTCTCTCTCCCTCTCTAAAGGGTTAATGGGAGGTTAATAGACACGTCCTAAGTTGATGAAAGTGAAGGAGGAGAGTGAAAAAGTTGGCTTAACGCTCAACATTCACAAAACGAAGATCATGGCATCCAGTCGCATCACTTCATGGGAAATAGATGGGGAAACAGTGGAAACAGTGACAGACTATTTTTCTGGGCTCCAAAATCACTGCAGATGGTGATTGCAGCCATGAAATTAAAAGACGCTTACTCCTTGGAAGGAAAGTTATGACCAACCTAGACAGCATATTCAAAAGCAGAGACATTATTGTGCCAACAAAGGTGTGTCTAGTCAAGGCTATGGTTTTTCCAGTGGTCATGTATGGATGTGAGAGTTGGACTGTGAAGAAAGCTGAGCGCCAAAGAATTGATGCTTTTGAACTGTGGTGTTGGAGAAGACTCTTGANAAAAAAAAAAAAAAAAGCCCTTATTTTCCAGTCATATTTACCTGCTAGATGCATCTACATTCTTTTCCTTTTTCTTAAATCCCTATGTCCATAAAATACACAGCAAAGCTTTTCTGGCAACTGACTCACAAATGCAAAGGTCTCCAGGCTCAGCCCTTTCCAGCAGCCCCCCATTCCCGTTCACAGGTAGAAGCCACAGGAGGGAAAGGGTGCTGTCCCATCCCCCACACTGGGCGCCACCGGGCCCTTCCCTCTGCCCACCACCAGGGCACACCCCCCACCCTACCAGCAGCCGCACCTGGGGGGAGACCTTGGGCTGAGCTGCTTCCCCAAAAAGGGCTCCCCACGGAGGCTGCCAGCCCTGCCCAGCACATTCAGGCCGAGACTCAGAGGGGCTCACTGTCCACCAGACCTGCTGAGGCACCACCCCCAGCCTCCACCGCAAACCCTGTCTGCCCAGTGCCCCTTGACCCCCGCAGACCCCGGTGCTGGGGGATTTGCTGTGCATTTTCCCATCCCAAACAGTTTCCTTTCAGTGGGGGTGGGGCCAGCGCTCAGAGCTCCTTTTGCTGAACGGAAAGCTGATGAAAGGAAACCACCAGGTTCTTAGATTCTCAGCATATTTTCACTCCAGAGACTTGAAGACGGAATGAGCGACAGTGGCTCGCCCAGTGCGTCCCTCTCTTTGAAAGCCAAGCACTGCCCACGTCTGGGTCTCCTCTGCCCGGGGCCCCCGCCCCCAACCCACTCTCTCGCATGAGCTAAACACCAAACAAGAACGGCATTTGCTTTCTCCAAAAACGCACTATCCTTCCAAAGGAAACAGAAAATTCTGAATGTATCCCGGGTCTGCATTAATGGGGAAAGTTTGGGCTACTCTGGTGCCTCAGACGGTAACGCGTCTGCCTGCAATGCCGAAGACCGGGGTTCGATCCCCGGGTCAGGAAGGTCTCCTGGAGAAGGAAATGGCAACCCACTCCAGTACCCTTGCCTGAAGAATCCCAGGGACGGAGGAATCTGGTGGGCTCCAGTCCATGGGGTCGCAAAGAGGACTGAGCGACTTCTTTCACGAGTCGTTCACACATGGCTGAGTGGAGCGAAAACGCTTTGCAAAGCCACCAACCTGGAGATGAAACCAGCTGCGAAAGCGAGCAGTGCAGAAAGAAGGAGCGAAATGCCGCCCGTGAAGAAGAGCGGTTCTGGGCCGGACTGTTCCAGGAGTCTGCCTGCGCGATTGGTTTCAGTGGCCCTTAGGCTGCGAAGGCGTTTCTACAGGTAAAACGTGCTCTCGGACGAGGTGCCTTCGGTCGCCCGCAGAAAAGCCGGACGCCCCAGAGGCCAGAGACCGACAAGGCCGTTGATAGCTCAGGTGCACCCGCATCTCTCCATTTCCCCATCCTTCCGCTTTTCTTTCCTTAAGACACTTCAAGCATCTGCCTTTGATGAGGCTCGAGGGGACTTCCTCTTCCTTCTGCGCCGCTGGGGCGGAGGTTCCGAGCGGCACCGCCGTCCTGCACGCGGGGCGGATAGGCCACGCCGGCCCCGAGCGCAGCCGTCAGCCGGAGAGCGGCCGCGTCCGGTCGGCCTTTCCGGGCGGTATCTGGAGATGGCGCAGCGGATCACCCGGCGCGGACACTCGGAAGGCGCGCAAACGAAAACTCCCCATCCCCGCCTGCCACACTCGCCGCCCACTTTGCCTTGCGGGCGGGTGGCACTCCCACCCCGGGGAGCACCTCGCCTCGGGGCCGCCGAGGGCTCTGGCCGCCCGGAGCGGCGGGTGTCGAGGCCGAGGCTGGGAAGGGCTGTGCCCCGCGAGCCCGACGCGCCCGCGGCCCCGATCGGCCGTGTAGCTGGGCCCGCCGCACCTGCTCCGCGCTCCGGGCCGGCGCCCGCAGGTCCCCTGCCAGCCTCTCCGTTCTCCGGGCTGCGTTTCTAACTCTTCATTCTGACCCTAAATGGCGAAAACTAACACGAAGCGCCGGACTTGAGGTGGCGCTGGGACAGGCCGGCTCCCACACCGCTCCGGGTCTCTACGGGAAAGCCGCGGGGCCCGCGCCCAACCCGGCCAGAGGGCAGCGGGTCCGCGCCGCCCCATCCATCCCCGAGGTTTGCTGCGCGCCCTCCGCGCGGCGCGCTGGTGGTTCTAGGAGCTCTACGGGCTGAACTCGTTGCTGCGATTACGACCTCGGTGAGAGAAGTGGCAAACAGGAGTAACTTGCTTGTGGTCGCAAAACTGGTCACGGCGAGGCGTACGGGCGGGGAACACAGAAATAAACGAGCTCTAGAGCATGTGCGACCCTCGCATGTATTTAATATTACCTTTTCAAACTGCACGTTACATTTTCCGATCAGAGCTTCGAGAGCCTAGCAGGGTGGCCTGGCGTCACTCGCCGCGCGGGCGCTGGGCTAGACCGGACGGGGGGACGCTCCGCCTGCCTCGCCGCCCCCGCAGCACCGCCCGGAGCCCGTGCCTCTCGCAAAGGAGAGATGAGACGGCACGGAGGAAAGTCCGCTGTGAGACCGGAACGTGGGCCGCTGCTTGGTGGGAGACCGCCGCCGGCGAGGACCCCTTGCCCAGGCACAGCGCGCAGCTTCGCCTTCTGTCCGCACTGGAGGGCTTCCCTGTGCTCGAGGTGCAGAGCCTCTGCCAGAGGTTCCACCGGCCCCTGGGGCGCGAGCCCACGCGCCACACCCGGACCTCCGGCGCGCCGGGCATCGTACGCGGGCACACTATCCTCACGACGATTGGCTCTCTATCCTCCTCGATCGAGTGGGCTCCTCTGCCAGAGCTCACGCACACGCACACGCGCATACGCACACACACACGCACACCGCGCCCCGGTGTCCGCCTGCGTCAGCCCCCGGAAACCCAACCACCGAGCTGCAAGGGCGCGCTCCGTCCCGGGTGCTGCGAAAGAGCTCACTCCAGGGGCCGCGAGATCTGGTCCAGAGGACTCCCGCCACCGCGGAGAATTCGCTCTAGGCGGTGAAGCCGCGGAGCCCGAGCACACCGGAGAGCGGAGACCCCTGCCCGCAGAGGCGGGCTTAAACTTGCAGACCAAGGACCCATCTTGTCCTTATTAAGAGCCCAGCCAAACGTGCACGTAAGAGACTGACGAGAGAAGGGGAGCTCCCAAGGACCTGAGGCTTCAGAGAACCTTATAGCCAAACAGTGACTTTCTGGGTGGGGACAAAAATAACTATACATGGCTACATTTCAAAATGTTAATTTTTTCAGTTTATTTCATCTTTATAGTCATTGTGGGAGGAGACACTTTAAAATTTTTATTATTCCCATTTTACACACATAGAAAAAATTGAAGCTCACAGTCTTAAAAGAGCTCACCGTCACGAGGAGCAGGTGCAGTTGGCAAACAAAGGCCACCTACCCTACGTCCCATCTCCCCACCTCCCCTGGCTGCATTAAGGGGGAGGCTGAGAACAAAGAAACCAGGCACGGTTAGGGGGACTGGGAGAAAATCAGACAAATCAAAGAACATCAGAGTCCCAACACACACTGGGCTTTGGGGATATGGGCCAACCAGGGCCTTCTGGTCTACCCCCTGCCCTTTATGGCCCCCTCACCCCAACTTCCACAGGCGCTTCTAGACAATATGAAAAAATTTTTTGTTTCCAGCTGGCCACTGTCTGGGTAAACGATTGGAAAGCACTGTATGGTCCACTGGGATAAACACACACACACATACATTGCACACTCGCATAAAGTGAAAGGACACTCTATACATAAGTGATCTTACAGGAAAATGAATTCTGTATGTAGGATCTGGTGCATGTTTGTAGAGGCAGTGTGGGGGTAACTCTGGGGACTGCACAAATGAGTGTCCCCGAGACTCATTGCTAAAGGACACACCAGTGATGGGAAAGGCTGTCACCCCTCACCAGCTCAGTAGGCAGGGACGTCCAGAAACTTGGGGCTAGAAGTCACTGGGGGTGAGGGCAGCAGAAGAGAGCATTCTGCTTTTAAAACACACGTCTCAGCCAGTCTCCAAGTCCCCAAAGGAAGGTGCCTGTCTGCACCAAAATGCAATTTTAGGTACAAGAGAGCCAGAGCTGGAGGGCGTGGAGGGACTAATAAGGGGAATTTCTCAAACATGGTGTCTGTATTTGCCCCGAAATAATCTTGGCAAGAAATGAAAATCGAGATGAGTGTTGAGGGATGGCTTACGATACACCCTCCACTTCTGAAACTTTTAGTAAGAAAAAATATGAGAATAAAAACACAACCTCTTCATTGAAATGTGTTTCATTTTGTGTGTGAAACTCAGTCGTGTCTGACTCTGTGATCCCATAAACATACAGTCCATGGAATTCTCTAGACCAGAATACTGGCGTGCATACCCTTTCCCTTCTCCAGGGGATCTTGCCAACCAAGGGACAGAACCCAGGTCTCCCGCATTGCAGGTGGATTCTTTACCAGCTGAGCCACAAGGGAAGCCCTTACTTTGTGTAAGGTATACCTGAATAAAGTTAATTTTGAGGAATTTTAAAATAAAAGTCAGACTACATGGAGAAAGCCTTCTTACCTCCTAAAATGTGAAGCTCACCCCCCACCCCCCACGCGGTATCACAGAGGAAGGCCGGTGGTGACAGCTTGGAGCCAGCAGTCCCGACCTTTTGACTCCCAAGCCCACCTGTTACCTGCCACCCCACGTATGCAGCCTGCCCCAAAGGACCCCCAAAACGCCCTTCTGCATTTTGCCAGGACACATGTAGGTGCTTTCCTTAGTAAAAAGAAATAAAAGCAAACTCCTCTTCCTGTCACGTAGACCCAGACGAGAGGTGGTCTGCAGTCCCCGGGCGCGGGGACCAAGTGACCGGCGTGTCCGGTGTCCGGCCGGCGGTCTGCCTGTGCTTGTTTCCTGCCAGACCCCGGAGGCCAGAGCTCCAGGCGGCCGCCCCGGCCCTCTCCTGGCGGCGGGAAACCAGAGGGGCCAATCTGAAGCCTGGCTTTTTTCTGCAGACCAAGCTGGGTCGCAAGGCAGAGCGCGTTTCCACGGAGGGTCCCAGCATCTGACGGGCCGTCTTCTGCCGTAACGCGTGAGGGGTCTGGAGAGCAGGGTGTGTCCTGAGGTGGCCACGAGTCCGAATCCGAGGGGGCGAGCGCGGGACTCAGTCGCCTGGGCGCGGCGGGCCGAGGGCGG
>SJYX01017070.1:533696-551938 GCA_006410675.1 Oreotragus oreotragus
GCCCCGAACGCCTGCAAGAGCGCGGGCGGCGGCGCGGGCGCGGGCGGCGCGGGCGCCAAGAAGGCGAGCGCGGGGCTGCGGCGTCCGGAGAAGCCGCCCTACTCGTACATCGCGCTCATCGTCATGGCCATCCAGAGCGCGCCCGCCAAGCGCCTGACGCTCAGCGAGATCTACCAGTTCCTGCAGGCGCGCTTCCCCTTCTTCCGCGGCGCTTACCAGGGCTGGAAGAACTCCGTGCGCCACAACCTGTCGCTCAACGAGTGCTTCATCAAGCTGCCCAAGGGCCTCGGGCGGCCGGGCAAGGGCCACTACTGGACCATCGACCCGGCCAGCGAGTTCATGTTCGAGGAGGGCTCGTTCCGCCGCCGGCCGCGCGGCTTCAGGCGGAAGTGCCAGGCGCTCAAGCCCATGTACCACCGCGTGGTGAGCGGCCTGGGCTTCGGGGCCTCGCTGCTGCCGCAGGGCTTCGACTTCCAGGCGCCCCCGTCGGCGCCGCTCGGCTGCCACGGGCAGGGCGGCTACGGCGGCCTCGACATGATGCCGGCGGGCTACGACGCGGGCGCCGGCGCCCCGGGCCACGCACACCCGCACCACCTCCACCACCACCACCACGTTCCGCACATGTCGCCCAACCCGGGCTCCACCTACATGGCCAGCTGCCCGGTGCCCGCCGGGCCCGGGGCCGTCGGCGCGGCCGGGGGCGGCGGCGGCGGCGGCGGCGGCGGGGACTACGGCCCGGACAGCAGCAGCAGCCCTGTGCCCTCGTCCCCGGCCGTGGCGAGCGCCATCGAGTGCCACTCGCCCTACACCAGCCCCGCGGCGCACTGGAGCTCGCCCGGCGCCTCGCCTTACCTCAAGCAGCCGCCCGCCCTGGCGCCGGGCAGCACCCCTGCGGCCCCCGCCGGCCTGCACAGCAGCATGTCTTCCTACTCGCTGGAGCAGAGCTACCTGCATCAAAACGCCCGCGAGGACCTCCCAGGTAACGTGCTGCCCGACCGCGGGCCGTCGCCTCTGGCCTCCCGGCTCTGGGGGCCGAGGCCTAGGCAAAGCTGGCGCCCTTCTGGAGAGGATGGGGAGACAGGGCCTCCCCCACACCTTTGGCCCCCGCCGGGCCTCCGGAGTTTCCACACCTCCAGGAGGGAAGGCAGCGCCCGTGTCCAGCGTCTCCGTGGGCGGCAGGGCTCAGAGCTCAGGCCTGGCTTAGCCGAGGAGAAGGCTCGCGCCTTAGGGGGCCTTGGCCAGGGCGCCGTGGCTGCTTTCTTTGTCCTTAAAAGTCGGTCTTGCTGCGCTTTCACCAGAGTAAACGCTGTGTCCCCGGGAGTGCACGCGGTAGGCTGCTCTGGGCCGTTGCTGAGAGGCGTCCGGAGCAGGGAGACAGGGCCTCCCGGAACAGAGGGGTCCGGGGACCATCACAGGAGGGACATGTGGCCAGGGAGCAGGGACGCCCCGGCCTCCCCTCAGCGGGCCCAAGTCGATGACACGCGGGTGCGGCCTAGGCCCGCAGGCCGCAGGGCCCAGGGGCTCCCCTGAGAAAGGCCTGCCCTTGGGCCCCACTTGCAGTGTTGCTGGTGTAAACTGTTGGTTGCAGATTATGAAAATTTATTGACTTGCCTAAGGCGGTGAGAGGTGGGAGGGGACAGACGGGGTGGAGGAGGGAATTTGAATATTTAGCCAGGTTTATGGGGACCGTGGAGATAAACCTCCTATTAACCCCTCTGCGGCGGGCTGGAGTGAAGCGGGGCTGGAGCGGACCCTTACCCACTCCAATCGGAAGAGGGTTAGGCTGACACGCCTGCGTTGTACGTTCGTGCATAGGCGTGGGAGCAGAGCGTCAGGGAGAGAGGAAGCCCAGAAACGGGCAAAAGATGTTGGTTCCCTGGACGGTGAAGTTTCCCGAATAGGCCTTTTAACTGCGGGTCTCAGAGGTTAACTAAACAAAGACCGTCTGGGCGGACCACACCGGAGAGGATTCCAGCCTGACTCAACCCACTGAGAGCGGAGTCTTGTTCAGTTTTATGGGAATTTCAACAAGTAACCAACACAGCCGACCCTCCGCTCTTATTTTCTTTAACCCCCTCCGACTGGCTGTCAATCAGCGCCGGGCGCGCGACGCGCTCTGCGCTCTCCCGCCCAGCGGTTCGCCTGCGGGCGCCGCGGCTCCCCGCTCCGGCCGCCCGCTCGGCCACCCTGCACCCCGAGGCCTCGCTGTTGCCCTGAAACACTTCCTTAAACTTTCCAAATCGCGCAGACAGAGCTTTCTGGCTATTCTGAGAGGCCACTCTCGCCTCGCCCCGCACACGAGGCGCGCCCAGGTCCCAGAAGCGCGGAGACCGGCAGGCACGGCTCGTCTAGGGGAGAAGGGACACCGCCTCCCCAACCCCAGGGCGCACGCACCCTCCGGGGCGAGTCTGCGGCTTGAGGAGACCCTGGCCCGCCTGGACGCTGTGCTTCGCCCTCCTCACCCCCACCGCCCCTCCAGTGCCCTGAACCCCGCCTCTGCCAACGCTCTTCCCCGCGGCCTGGCAGGCGTCTCCCGGGCCAGGCCCCTCAGGAATCCAGGGCTGCGAGTGGAGCAGGGAGGCCGAGAAAGGGCCCGGAGCGCGCACCCAGCTCACCCTGGGAGACCCAGGCCCGCGTGCCCGCGGAGGCCCCTCGGCCTCGGCCTCATCAAAGCGCCACAAGGGGCCGCCGCCAGGTGCTTTAGCCCGGGGGCAGGCGCACCTGCGCGGCCGCAGGGACTCGCGTCGGGGCGCGCGGGGGGCCAAAGTCGCAGTCCGACGCCGAACGTGGGCCGAGCTCCTGCCCCCGGGGCTGCCGGGCGGCTCCGCAAGCGCCGGGCGACCGGGTGAGGCGCCGGGCCGCGGGTAGAGCGTGCCAGCGGAGAACCGCCCGCCGGGCACCGGCGAGGGCTGCGGAATCCCCAGCGTGGGAGGCTGGACAGGCCTCGGGGAGCAGGCCTAGCCCAGCGGGGCCTGAGAGGCCTGCCGCTGGACCCACCCCCCAGCCAACTGCGTCCCCCGGGTCGGAGGCGCCGAGGCCCGGGGAGAGGCTGCGGGCCGGCCGGCGCTCCGGGGGCTCCCGGCCCGGCGGAGCCCTCGCCCAAGGGCAGGCAGGCCCTATTCTTGGGCTCTCCCCAGGGGCGCGCTCCCCCGGCCCCTCTCCCCGCCCAGTGCTTTCTGCGCCCTCCGATCCTCCTGCCACTGCCTGGCGATCAGCTGGTAGGGAAATAATGCGGGGCGGGGGCTGGAAACCAGAAGCGAGGGCCCGCGGTGTTTCTGGACGGGGAGCTCTAACGCTGTTAGAGCCCCTCCAGCCTCCAGGAGTAACAGGAGCTCAGGAGCAGAGCCTGGCTTCTGGGTGAGCGGCCTGTGCTGTTTGTGGGCCCCTCAAAACCAAATGGCAACCAGAATTCCAGAGTCATCCTGTGGCCAAAGCTTGAAACTCTGAGACACTCTGGGGCTGGGTTTCCTCTCCCAGGTTTTCAGCAATAGAAAGACAGGCCCACCCGCTTGGAGTCAAAATGAGATGCATGTTAAAGGATAATTTTCAGAGTCACAGGCCGGCCCGAGTGGAACAAACATTTCTGAAGAGCATTTCCCTTCTCTCCCCTTCCAGTGGGGCTCCCTCGATACCAGCACCACTCCACGCCTGTGTGCGACAGGAAAGACTTCGTCCTCAACTTCAACGGCATCTCCTCCTTCCACCCCTCTGCCGGCGGCCCCTACTACCACCACCACCACCACCAGAGCGTCTGCCAGGACATCAAGCCCTGTGTTATGTGAACGCTGCCCCCGGGCGATGACCGAGGTGGGTCCCAGCATGGCCACGCCGGTCACTTGGAGACCCCAGGTGAGCGTCACGCACTGTTTGTCCACTGTTGGTAGGAGGACACCCCCCGGCGAGGTAATGCCCCAAACACACGCGGGCTCCCAGCAGCGGGAGACGGTGAAAACTTACCACGCAGAAAACACAAATGTGGAACTCTGGGATGTTCACTGCCTTCAGTAATCAGGGTCTGAAACACGCAGACGGGCTGTGTGTGTGTCTGTCTATGGAAAATGTGTGTGCTCTTTTTCTAAAAAGGCAGTGCCCAGCACAAGATTCCAAGGGAGCCTCATCTTGTTGCCTGGCTCAGTGGGAGAGCTGTATTTTGCCAAACACTACCTTTGGATCCAGGTGCCAAAGAACATTATCAAGAAAGTATTTAGCAATGATGTGTCTAGTTTAAGAAATGTGGTCTCCAGTATTGTGACAATACAACGTTTTTACAAGGCTGTTTTCTACCACCATAGTTTAAAGATATTTTTATGATCTTCGTGTATACTCACACTTTGCTTGTATTTTAAAAGGAGGATATATTTGCACTTATGTATACTTTTACAGTTTGCCCAACTATTTTGATGTACAATTTTTTCAATAAAATGTATGTAACAAATAGTTGCCGGGGGGAACCTCTCTCCTCCACGGGCATCTGATCGCCAGGATGATGCAACTCTACACTGGGCAGGATTTTTTTCTAAGCTGTGTAATTGGCGTGGTGTGGGGTCTGTGCCTTGAGTAACGCAGGCCAGGTTCTGATTGTGGGTCTTCTCCGGAGAGAAAGGGAAGAAGAAACATTTTCTGTTATTTCTTTGGTTCACCCTTGCTCTTTCTGGCTGAACTGAAACCAGAAGGTGAAAGGCGTTTAGAAGAAAACCAGGCGAGAGAAGGGCTGAGGAGCCTCTGCCTTTCGCTGTCCTTCCCGAGTGCACTGGGCCTCCTCCGGCTGCGAGCAGAGGGCAGGTGCCCAGGACATAGGCCCTGCTTCCTCGGGTGGCCGTCAGATCCCCGTGTCCGGAGGGGAAGGTGAGGAGGGTGTGGGCAGTCCCAGCATCAGGGACAGAAGCCGGATGAGGCATGTGTCCACCCCCAGTTCAGGGCACAGAGGTCGGCCGCCACGTGCCACCCAGGTCCACCTCTCTGCTCCCATCCGTCCTTCTCCAGGGAGCCGTGGTTTCCCTTGGGATTCCCTGTTGGCCATTTCCTTTCTTGCTTAGTTTCCAGGCCTTCCCAGTCACAGATGCTGAAGGCTGGGCTGAGACCCTCTGGACCGAGAGAGGAGACCAGCTTGGACAGAGGGCCCGATACTGGCCAGCCCTGAGGTCCGGGCAGCCCGCAGACTCCTGACCGAGGCAGAGGTTCTCCAGGTGCCGGGTCCGCTTTGAGGACTCACCTTGGATTCCCACTTCCTGCCAGCTGTTCCCCGGTCGGTCACCAAGCCCCCAATACCCCAGGGTGGACGTCTCCCACCCTGGGACTTTTGCATGCCGAGTGACTTTTCAGTCCAAAGACGGTCTCGGTTAAACATCTTGCTTTACAAAGTCCCAACCGTATGCCTAATCCTGGGGCTTCCTTTCTGTATTTTCCAAAGTTTCGCTGTGACTTAAACATTTGTGTGTGTGTCTGCTTTATCATATTTGCAGTTAAATGGGGATTTTTCCCCCCCCCTTTTATTCTGAGCTACTCGGGGGCCTGCTATAAATTATGAAGTCAGTTTCAGAGTCTGCTCCGACCACAGTGCTGTGTTTACATTCCTTCCAAGGCAGCCGGCATGGTCGTAATTTATATCCTAAACACTTGCACGTAACTTGTTTATACAGAGAATGACAGGACCTGCGAGGAGGGCTGCGGCCGGCCCGGCGAGCCCAGCGCGCCCCCTCGTGGTGAGAGCCGGCCGGCGCCCGGGATGCGGGGTCGGCGGCGCCCCCAGTGGCAGTTTCGGGGCTTTGCCTCCGACTCCTCCGCCCTGCGGACGCCGGTCCTGTCGCAGATCCGCGCAGGCAGACCTGGGAGATACAGTGGGCTCGGCTTAAACTAAATCCTGCAATAGTGAGTCACGTAAAGTTTTAGTTTCCCAGGGCAGGTAAACGTTATGTGTACACGCTGCTGGGCCTGTCAAGAGGACAGCAGCGTTGTGTCCAAAAAGCAGTGTGCAGACCTCAATTTTAAAACGTTTTATCACTAAAAACGCTCGACCTCGGCTCTTCCCTGGTGGTCCAGTGGTTGAGAATCCGCCTGCCAATGCAGGGGCCGGGGGTTTGATCCCTGGTCCGGGAGGATCCCACGCGCCGTGGGGCAGTGCAATCCTGTGCGGCCACCGCTGAAGCCACAAGCAGCAAGGAAGACACGGCAGGGCCGGAACTAAGTGCAAGTGAGTGACCTGAAAATGCTGAGCCTCGTCGGAGCCCCCAGTGAGCCGTAGTATTACAGCGACATCGAAGACCACTCATCACAGACCACCGTAACACACGTAAGAGGAGATACTGATACTGAAGCTTCACGTAAAGAACTACCAAAATATGACAGACACTAAGTGAGCGAACGTCACTGGGAAAATAACACCTTTTGCGTGGCTGTGGGCAGGGTGCCACTTTGCAAAAATAGGCTGACTCTGGGAAGCCCACCACGGTGACGCCCAGTGACAAGGGCCGGTGACGAGACTCCTTCGTCTGGCGTTGCCAGCGCGGCTGTGATGGCCGCACCCGTCTCGGGGCTGGTGGAGCCAGCCCACCCCGGCTTTGATGAGTCCGAGGAGCCCGCACCCCCAGTCAGCTCCCGGGCGATGTTGGCAGTGTGGGCCCAGGAGCACACTGTGAGACCCGCAGGCCTGGGAGGGCAGGCTGAGTTACCAAGATTTTACAGGTTCAGACGGGCGGGTGTTAAGGCTTGTATGTTAATTAGGCAAAGGTCTGAGAAGGTTTTTTGAAAGCAGGTGCACACAGAAATATCTCTGATGGATTATTGGCCCCTGGGAAATGTAAGGCCTAACTTTGAGCTGAGCCGGGCACAGGGAAGTCGAAACGCCCCCTTTTCATCCAAAGCCATGATACGCCTTGTTCCAGTCTAGTGGCCTCTGCAGAGAGAAGTCAGGTGGAAGCACTGAGGTCTCTCTACCTCGGTACCGGGAGTCTGGGTTAGTCCAGTGACGTCACAGCTCTCCAGACGGACAGTGGTGGTGATTAAAACAGGCAGGAAAAGGAATTCCTTTGTTGGTGATAATAATCTTTAGAGGGTGGAACAGAGAGAAGGCAAAGGTCCCCTCAGTGTCGCCCAGACACAGTTGGGTCAGGTGGTACCAGCGGCAGGGGTGGGAGAGACGGAGAGAGGGAGCAGTCTGCAGAGGGGGCTCCGTCTTGCAGGAGCTCCCGTCCCGACAGGAGCGGAGCAGCCTTGAGGCAGGGCTGAGGTCCTCCGAGCCCACAGCCGTCCTGCGGCCGCCACAGGCATCACTGTGAAGCCCACGTTCTTCTGCTTTCCTGGACTTCTGCCAGGATTCTGGGCAAGTAAGTCGATTCTCCCGTTGTTCGTGCTCAAAGCTCAGCTGCTGCAGCAATGGCCAGAGCATTTGGGGAGAATCATCTCGACTTACATTTTAGAAAGTGGAAGTCTGATTTCCAGGGAAATCTTCAGGTATTAGATGGAATTAGCACCTCCTTCCCGAAAGAAAACCTTCCTTGTCACCCGGTGACTGCGCATAATGGTGATTAATTCAGAGCAGGCAGCAGCTTCTTGAGCATGGAAATGTATTTTAATATATTTTATCAGAGCGGAAATACTTTTTACCAAAACTGCCTCCACGAAATCCAATCTGAGCAAGAAAAACACCCCAGATGCAGCCACCGGGCAAGGCTGGGTCACAGCTCACGGATGTCAAGCTCATTTGGGAAACAATGAAAGTGCTGGAAGTTCCTTCGGAGTTCAGCGCGCCCTGCGTGTGCGGCTGCTGACTGGCGCGTGTTCAGGGGGCCAGTCCCGGGGATCCCGGCCTGAGTGCGTGAGAGCGAGGAGGGGGTTTGGGAGGGGGTGCTGAAGGAGGTGCCTCCAGTATCCCTTCCGGAAGGGCCCCCTTCAGCCCAGGAACTGCTGTCTCACAAAGAGAGGTGTGGGGGCCTGACCCCCAATAGCTCAGCACCACCCGAGACGGGCAGAGCTCCCCGGAGGCACCAGCTGTTCCCACTTTGTTGGCCTTGGGGGCCTCCCTGCCATAGCCCTCGTGCACATGGCTGGGACGCGGCCCGGGCCCCACTCCACCTCCCATGCTCGTCCCCACCGTGTCCCCAGGCCCACCCTTGTTGCCTCACGCTGCCCACCACAGGGGAGGTGGAGGCTGGGCACAGAGACGGGGGTGGGCGTCTCTGCCCTGGGGCTCCCCTCTCGCGTGTGGCCACGCCTCCACGGTCTTCCTCACTCCGTCCCCCCCAGCACTGACAGGTATAAAGCGTTAGTCGCTCAGTCGTATCTGACTCTTTGCGACCCCGTGGATTGCAGCCTGCAGGCTCCTCTGTCCATGGGATTCTCGAGGCAAGAATACTGGAGTGGATTACCATTTCCTTCTCCAGGGGCTCGTCCCAACCCAGGGATTGAACCTGGGTCTCCTGCATTGCAGGCGGATTCTTTACCACCTGAGCAACCAGGAGAGGGTGTGTGTTGCGGGTGGAGGGGCGGGAGGTGAGTGGCTGAACCACAGGACAAGCCCCACTAATGACTTCTTCAAGAAGAAGAACCTCCATCAGGAGCCACTTTCCTGGGTTGAAATTCGAGGTGACCAGGCTGGCATTCGGTCCAGAGAGAGCGAGTCAATGGCTGTTACTTGGTGACTTGTGACCACAGCGGCAGGTCACAGCCTTGGCTCCTGGTGGGGACCAGGGGAGCTCTGAACACCACGCCTGTCACCCCCGGCCAGGGAAGTCGGCTCCCCGCGGCCCCAGCGGTCCTCAAGAGGGCCCCCAGCTGCCTCCGCGGCTCGGGCGAGATTGACAACCGCTAATGAACACGATCTTGTTTATGTTTTACAGAAACCCTCTAAGGAGGCCTTATTGTCGTGGGTTTCAGATGAGAGACGGCCATCAGCTGTGTTTAGCTGGTGCCCACCCCAGTGCCACGCCTGGCACACCGCCTGCCCCTGGCAGCTTTGGCTGGGCGGCGTGGGGGCCCCACCCCCGATCTCACAGAGGCACCGGGTGTGCGGGTGTGGGGCGGGGAGGCTCCGGCCCCAGCTCCACACGGGGAAGGGGTCACCACCCCGTGGCCACAGGGGGTAACCTCACAGGAATCGGTGATCCTGGTTCCTCCTGAGGAGGGTGGGGGAAGCACCAGTGGGGGACTGGAGGGACACAGGGCCCCCAGGCCCTGGGCGCTGACAGTACTCCATCCATCAGGGCCAAGTGGGGGACCCAGCACCACCTGGGAGAGCCTGGCGCCCCGGCCGGTGCCAGAGGCCCTGCTTAAGTGGGCAGACACGCAGAGGCACGTGCATGCAGGTGGACAGACAGGCACGGTCACACACACATACACACGGGGAGACGTGGACACGCTCACACGCCACCTTCTGCTCAGTGCTTCCAGCCCGAGAACTGAAGCCGACCTTGCACCACGCCTGCCATCTTTCCAAGTCTCCGAATTGAGCACAACAGTTTAATAACCACCTTCTGAGGTTCCCTTCTCTAAAGAGGAATTTCCCCCTCCTCTGATTCTAGAAGCAGGAAAACAGCCTCTTTTCAATTGTCGCTTTTGTTTTCGAAGGCTAACCGACCCGCTGCCAGAGGCGGGGCCAAGGCTTGGAGCCAGGGCAGGATGCACTGCTCCAAGACACACACAGCACTTGGGGTGGGGGCATGGGCCGTTCCTCCAAGGGCCCAGGTCCCTGTGGGCTCTGCACCGCCCGCCTCTGAGCGCGGGGCGCTCCCTGCAGAGGTGAGAGCAGGTCTGGGGGCGGGCCTGTCGGGCTGACCCCTTCACGTCAGGACCCGCGCTCGAGAGGCACCAGGCAGTGGCCTGGATTCCACCCGGGTCAGAACCCACCCAGCAGTACCAGTGAAAGGTGCTGCCCTAGCCTCGAGGGGCACGGTTGGCTGGCCGGCATGCAGACCGTCCCTCTGCTCCAGGCGACAGGGAGAAGCCCGGTGCCTTTGCTTCCCCAGAAATTGCCTGTGGAGAAAGTTTACCTGCTCAGGAAGACGTGCCCCGGACGGTCTTCAGACAGCCTCTCCTCTCCGCGTCCGTGTGTGCCCCCCCGGAGCAGAGGCAGGCAGAGGGGGCCGCTGGGCCGAGGCGGCAGCCCTGGGGTGATTTGGGCCTGTGTCCTAAACGGGACAGCAGGACACAGGTCCGTGTCCCGGGTTTGGGAGGGGGTGTGATTGCAGGGGTCTCAGCCGGTTTCTGCACACGGTGGGCAGATGGGAGACAGACGCCTGGCCTGGTAGAGCTGCGGCGGGCTGACTGCCCCCGAGGAGGCCCGGAGCAGGACACAGGGGGGCCAGGTCTGGGGCCCGCAGAGGGCCGGTTGGAAGGCTGCTGCCTTCGTCTGTTGGGGCAGCGGTGACAGAGAGCCACAGATCAGGGGGCCTAAGGGGGAGGCGCTAATTTTCTCAGCGTCCTGGGCCAGAGNGCCCGGAGCAGGACACAGGGGGGCCAGGTCTGGGGCCCGCAGAGGGCCGGTTGGAAGGCTGCTGCCTTCGTCTGTTGGGGCAGCGGTGACAGAGAGCCACAGATCAGGGGGCCTAAGGGGGAGGCGCTAATTTTCTCAGCGTCCTGGGCCAGAAGCCCCGAAGCCAGGCATTCCCAGGGGCTGATTTCTCCCGAAGCTCCCCGCGGTGGGTAGACGCCTCCTCCTCCTGCGCAGCCACGACACCGTCCTTCTGTCTGACTCTGGGCCCAGGCGTCCCAGAGCTTTAGGGGCTCCGGTCGTGTTGGATCGGGGCCTCCTCTGGGACCTCCCTGTGACTCCCTGACCTCTGTAGCGACCCCACCTCCCAGTCAGTCACCGAGGGTGAGGATTTTAGGGGACAGAATTTGTCCTGGAACAATTGTAAACCAAGTTCGAGGCTTGACTTCCTACAGCCCACCGCCCGCCACTCGCCGCCCGCCGCTTACCCACAGCCCGCCGCCAGGTCGGGCCTGCGCCGATGACCCCGGTGTGGCTGGGCTGCCCATCTGCATCTGCCCCTCGGTGACCAGGAGAGAGGTTCATGCTCCTTCCGGAGCCCTGGCCCCTCTGGCCCACACTCCAAGCTAAGACCCCGTAATTCCCTGGGGAGATGGGGAGGGGCGCACCCCTGAGGCTGGAGCATCAGACAGGCCCTGGGTGGAGGAGCACGTCCTGAGAGACTCGGGAAGGGGTCCTTTCCCGAGCAGGAGTTACTGCAGCGTCACAAAGGCCGAGTACCGAGGAAAGCTGGGCCCACGCTGGTCCACCGGGAGCTGGGAGGGCCAGCCCCGCCCCAGGCGCCCCCAGCTACACACCCTGAAGCAGGCGGTCGGCAAAGAACGTGTGTGTGTGTGCTGGGGGCCACGGCCTCCAGGGAGGGGCTCCCTGAAGGGTCTCTGGCCCAACATTAGCGGGCCACGCGTGTCGTGCTGTGGGTCCAGGAAGTCCAGGGACACGGCCCAGACTGTGGGGACAGCCCATTCTCGTTGCACAAGGAGTGGACCCCCAAAGGCTGGCAAAGGCAGGGGGCCCCTAGGACTTCCTCCTGCCTGCTCCTGCCTCAAGGTCCCAGGAAATCCGGCCCTCTGTCAGCCCCAAACCTCGCTCCCCAGCAAGACAGCTCCCTGGGCCGAGAGCAGAGCAGGTTCCTACCCACCTTCCGGCCAGCTCCTCGCCCGGGTGTCGGCAGGAGCCCAGCCCTGGCATTGGTGGGGGTGGCGGATAGCTGGTTGCCCTTCTGGGGCCTGGCCCAGGCTCCCTTGTAAGGACTCAAATTCTGCTCCCACATTTCCTCCGAGACTGAAACACCCCCATGGGTTGGGGACAAGGGGACATCCCTGGGAGGCAGCCAGCCAGTGGGCCCCCAGGACTGAGTCCGCTGATGCCCATCCTTAACCCAAGCCCCGCAGGCCTCCCAGGACCAGAGCGGAGGCTGAGTCACTGAGGGGTTTAATTTGGAAAACAAGATCACAAAACCAAGAAAGAAACCACAACTCTATTAACAATTACATGCAGAACGAGGTCAGAGTTATAACTTTCATTTTTCTTCCCCAGATTCTGTGCTGGCGTTAGAGGAACTTTTTCCAAATTCCTAGGGGAAGGGCAGGAGCTTTGTTCTGGGACTCTGCTCCTTGCGCCGGCGGAGCCCAGATGAAAACGTTAGATCAGATCTAAGCGCTGTGGACAAGACAGGCTTTTTAGGACAAATTAGGGCACAGGACTGCTCCCTGAGGACCGCAGGGCACGAGAGCCGGAAGCAGGCGGGCCCTGGTGGGAAGGAGCAGAAGGCAGACACGAAACCCGCAAGGCCGCCCAACTGGCCACCTGGGCCCGGCGAAGGGGCTGGGACCCTCGGAGCCGCGCCTTGGAGACCACCCGGTCCTGCCCCCACGGTTTAGAGCAGCCCCTGGCGCCCAGGCAGGAGCCCCGCGCCCGGCTTTGTTGTCCAGCCCTCCCGCCAGCAGCTTCTGTGAGGCGCCTCTTCTCCGCCTCGTTTGATATTTTCAGATCCGGCCCGAGGCGGGCCGCGGGTTGCAGGAGGATGCTTCAGGGTGTCTTGTTTGGTTTGGAAATATTTAAATGTCTGCTGCATTTCCTCCGAAAGGGGACGTGTCTGGGCGGTGGGAGAGCCCTGCCCTCTGGCCTCAGCCCTGCAGGGACCCTGCCTCCCTGCCCGCCGCCCCCCACCCTTGATGCCGGGAGAGGCGCCTCACGACCCATTCACAGGGAGGGACGGCTCCTCGCTGTCTTTATGCCAGCCTAGCTGACGATTGCTCAAACTGTGGGCTTCTGAAAGCCTCACCCACACGGCATGAAGCTCCGTGGGAGACGCATGCTTTCTGTAGATCCAGATGCTAGTGGCCACCACAGAGGACCAGCGCCTCTGAGAAGGAACAGCATGTAACGCAGACCCCCTCTCCTGCTTTGCAAAAGGACGTGAAGCCGTAAGTGGCCACCAGGATGAGGATGGTCCCTCTTGCCAGCGTGAGCGCCCGCTCGAGTGGGGACCCCCGGGCCCCGGTGACCGCCTCCTCGGCACAGCCAGGCGCTTACCTCACCCCCGAGATGGACTCGAAGCCCGGCCCCCTCCCACCACCGCCCTCCCAGCCCAAGTCGGGCTGGGCAGACAGACGGACAGGGTGGAGGGTGAGGCTGATGAAGCAAAATGGGGTGGACCAGACTGAGGCCAGGGCTGGTGGTGCAGGAGGCCTGACCGTGAGCACCCAGCCGCCGTCCACCGTCTGCCTGGGCCCAGGCCTGCCTTCGGGGTGGGCTGGGGAAGCCCAGCGCGGCTTTCTCCTGCTCCGTTTTCCGAGGCCTGCCTCCAAGGGGGAACCGCTTTTCCCTCTGTACCCCTCATCCCCCGCTCCCCGGGACAGAGGGTCCATGCTGGCGGTCCCGCGCGTGCCGAGCCGAGTCCCTGCTGAGGTCCCTGCCGGAAGCTGCTGAGGGTTTTGCAGAAGCTCGTCTTCAGGGAAAGACACTGAGGAGAGACTTCTGAGTGTGTCTGCACACGCCTCCCTCCCTGGCCAGCCCACCCAGGGCCGAGGGCCTGGGAAAGCCCCATCCACACGCCAGGAGTCGCCTCGCCAAGTGGAGTGTGGGCTGGACCCCGGCCAGAGGGGACTGAGGGAATGACTGTGAGAGCCCCCCATCCCGCGCTCGTGGGGGAAACGCTGGGAAGGACGGGACTCAACCCCCACCCCCACCCCTGCGCTGGGCAGCCTGCCAGTGCCGCTGGGTTGTGAGCCCCTGGGCCTGGGACTGCACGAGGGGTGGGCACGTCCAGCTCCGGCCACTGCAAGACCTGTCTCTTATACACATCTAGATGTGTATAAGAGACAGGGTTTATGGGGACCGTGGAGATATCCCCCCCCAGCCTGCTCACAGGCCTTAGGGTCCACCCCCACACTTTCTCTCTCTTACTAAGTTTATCTCCGCAAGCGCCCCGACCTTCCTTTGTTTCTTCTCCTTACCTTGGACACTTCTGTTTCAGATTTTAGCTTTTTGATTTACCATAGGTTTTAGATCATTGTTTCAGTTTCTTGATGGACACACACACGTCGCAGGTGAGAGGGGAGGGTCCACTGTATCGTCTTGTAGCTCCAGGTTTTCTCACAAGAATCAGAAAGTAAATTTTCTGTGTCTTCGAGTGACATGTGTGTACTGCCAGTTAGACGTGTTCTCAATTAAATCTGCCTACAGGCATGGTCCCTGTTTTGCTAGGATTTGTACAGTGAGAGGATGAGGCTTCATGTCCACACGGAGGCCAAGGGAAGGCTCTGAACCAGCAGGACGAGGAAGGACCCCTCTCAGTGCTCCCCCAGGAGCGGGCGCTCCAGGTGCAAGCAGCATCTGACTCAGGATGTGTGGGAACCTCAGATGACAGTGGCCGTGGGGACTCTGCCAGGGACGGAACTTGGGGTCCCCGGCTGAACGGACACAGACTCCCCATCTCCACCCCATCTCCGTGGCAGCCAGACTGTCATCATCCCACACCTGCCGGCACCTGGGCAGGCCCTCGGGGACTGGAGAGGAGGCCGCTCCCCAGCGGCCGGCCCTCCCACCGCCCCCAGGACAGCCTGGCCTCTGCCAGGCCAGGGCCGTAGGGCCGAGGAGCTCCGGAGCTGACGAAGCGAGAGGGACGCTGCTGCCTCCTTTCTCTGCTCCTCACTTTGCTGATCTAAAATGTTCACTGCTTCTGGGAGTCCCATGTGACTAAGAAAGATACACACAGATGAATTCTTAAGCCCATAACTTAAACCTCTTAAAAGCTATTGTTTCTATTTATCATTTCAACATTTTTTAAAACATTACTAGCAGTTTGAAAAAGAAAGCAAATCACAGGGAACCTCACTTTCAGGGATTTGAACAGCAGGCAGCGAACCAGAAGGCTGGAGTGACTCAGCAGAGCCCTGCCCAAGGCAGCCAGCATGGGTTGGCCACAAATCCAACTTATGATGTAAAATCTCCTTCTTAAATATTAGTTCATAGTATTTTTAAAAACACTGTACCAGCTCAATAAAACACATCTGCTGGTTAAATTCAAGTGACAGGCCATCTGTCTGCAAACTTTGGTACAGATTTTGCATCCACATCAAGGATGAACAGAAGAAATTGGTGATTAATAGTGGGAACATATTTGAAGAAATACTCTTTGTAATATGGATGAGTCTTAGATCTCTGAACTTATAAAGAGGACACTGGAATATGATGCATCTAAAGAAGAGACGTGGGTGAAGCTCCTCGTTTTACGTTGTTGCAGGAAACGCCATCATCCCGTGCATAGAGCTTAGAACTCATCTTTACCAAGAGACATACTAGCAGCTTAGGTGCAGGTGGATGGGGGGTGAGACAGAGTCTTGGACAACAGTGGAGTCAGGGAGATGACACAGGCCAGGGCTCCTGGGGCCCACCAACCAGAAGGGCAGCTTTGAAGGGTTATTCAATTATTAAGAATAAGGAAAACATCCTGTTTCCATGCTGAAGGCGAAGGAATTAAGCTGAGGCTCGTATCATACGTGAATGCTCCTGAACAGGGTCCCAAGGAGACTGCCTTGATCACGATGGGCGCTGGCTGTCCGCGCATGGGGGCAGAGGGACAGGGACTGCGGGGTTCGCGTATGCACAAGTCAAGTCCGTTCAGGTGCTCAGGTCTACCTGTTCACGACACCGTGAGCAGCGTAGACACTGGGCTTGTGGAGACAGGGGGCCTGACCGGTGGGGCCCCCACCTCACAGAGCACGTGGCCTGCTGGAAAGCGTGAAATAAACCCGGTGTCCAAAAGCCTGCAAAACTGTAAACGGAGTGCTGAGCACAACGCAGGCATTGAGCAGCCTTGGAAACTGAGCAGCGGTGGGTCCCGCCTGAAAAGAAACGGGAAAAGGCAAGAGCTGCACCGGCTGGGAGCTGCCTGCGCCCTGTCCCGGGCCCAGGACGCTCACCTGAGGCTGATAGGGCGCAACAGCCCTCAGAGGAGAGCCAGGCTGAGGGGGAAGGACTGTGTGAACATTTAGACGCTGCCATTTGTGAGCAGCGTAGACACTGGGCTTGTGGAGACAGGGGGCCTGACCGGTGGGGCCCCCACCTCACAGAGCACGTGGCCTGCTGGAAAGCGTGAAATAAACCCGGTGTCCAAAAGCCTGCAAAACTGTAAACGGAGTGCTGAGCACAACGCAGGCATTGAGCAGCCTTGGAAACTGAGCAGCGGTGGGTCCCGCCTGAAAAGAAACGGGAAAAGGCAAGAGCTGCAGCGGCTGGGAGCTGCCTGCGCCCTGTCCCGGGCCCAGGACGCTCACCTGAGGCTGATAGGGCGCAACAGCCCTCAGAGGAGAGCCAGGCTGAGGGGGAAGGACTGTGTGAACATTTAGACGCTGCCATTAAAATGCAATAGTCGCCGTTTAGACGCTGTCTGTTTACAACCCCACAGACTGCAGCCCGCCAGGCTCCTCTGTCCGTGGGATTCTCCAGGCAAGAATCCTGGAGTGGGCGGCCATTTCCTCTTCCAGGGGATCTTCTCAATCCAGGGATTGAAGCCGCATCTCCTGAATTGGAAGCAGATTCGTTACCACTGTGCCACCGGGGAAGCCCGTACAAGCAATTACACGCTTGGAGAGAAGACACTCGTGATCTCGAGACAGGGTTAGGGTGCCCCAATCAGACCACACCAGGGAAGGTCGTTGTTCACAGCCGGGATCTTGGGGCAACACCTGGGGCCACCCTCACCCTCATAAACCCGAGCGGGACCAGACTTCTAGTCCACCCTGGAGACCGTCTTCCCCCAGATGAGCTCCACACGAGGAAGCTCCACCCGCCCCAGACAGTTCAGGAAGGTTTACCTGCCTTCCGCCATGAGCTCATCACCTGCCGCCACTGGAAACTAACTGCTGTTGAGGACTGTGAGNAGCAGCCTCCCTTGATGCCAAGAACTGGCACGGACCCCGGACTGGCGCGGGACTGCCGGGACCGCGGTGGATGCAGGGGACAGGAAGCCGGCCCTCCACTCGCCGGGACGAAAGCGAGTCGCCACGTTAGAGCAGCAGCAGGTTTCTCTCTGTAGCAGTCGCCAGCCTCACGCTGCGTGTGCCGCACCCCAGAGCAGACGTTGCGTAGCGTTTTATCTTCCCAGCTACTCTTCAGGTAGATTTGTAAGGAAATGAGGCTCAGAGTGGGCAAGTTACACAGAGCCGCGACCCCGCGCTCGGTGGTGTGGCGGGAGCCGCACCGAGTCTCCGAGCTGCGGAGCCTGCCCCTCCCCGTCCTGAGCCCCAGGCGGCCTCAGATGGCTCCCAGGACCGACGGAAGTGCAGGGGACAGCAGCCCCTCGACCACGGCCCTCGGGCGGGGAGGGATGGCACGGGGTGGGGGGGAGCTGCGTGGGCAGGTCTGCTCAGACCAGGTCGCCGGGGCTCGGGCGGGAAGCTGGGGGTTGCCGCCCACAGCGGTGAACAGGAGAGGCTGCGGACGCTGGCTGCATGAACTCTTGCCCGGTGGTTCCCCCCACCTCCCAGCTGCAGAGCCAGGCCGGCCAGTGTGATCCCCCCATGGGAGGAGCCCGGAGCCTGGAAGATGGGCCACCCGATGGAAGCATAATTAGGATCAGGCTTCTCTGCCAGGAGGACCCGGTGCTCCGCTACGAGATACTCTCTGCCGTGAGACGCCTTCCAGCGGCCCCCCAGCATCGGCCACACTGACCTCGGGAGCGGGGCAGGTGGTCTGGGGGTGCCCAGCCCATGGCACTCTGGGCCCCCCATCTGCCTGTCCCCACGCGGTCTGGCCCTTCTCCTTCCAGGCCCAGCTTGCCCACCACCGCCTGCACCCCTGCCCCTCACCCCCCGGCCCGTGTCACAGTCCACTCCGCTGCCAGGCCCTCAGGCAGCGGGGAGCTCGGTGTCCGTGGTGAACTCCGCTTCCCCCCAGACGTGGCATCAGCAGCTGGTTTTGACGGACAAGCTGAGCATGGGTCCCTGACCTGTCCGTGGCCACAGAGCGGCTGAGTGTGGAACTGGGCTTCCAGGCCAGGCCGGGGGCCCCTCCCTGCTGGGGAATCGATGTGCCCGCACGACAAGCTCACTGAGGGAAGGGCCTGCCCAAAGCTCGTGGCCCTGAGTGCCTCTGAACCCCCATCAGGCCATGCGCTCAGCAGGCCATTTGAAGGGTTTACGATCCTGTGAGGGCAAGAATTTGCAGGTCTTAGCTATCATTTTCTTTCTTGCCCAGACACTACACACGAAAATGAACAAAGACTCGGAGTTTATGTGTTAGTGGCAGGGAGGGG
>SJYX01017070.1:574149-602617 GCA_006410675.1 Oreotragus oreotragus
GGGGGCCCCGTCAACCCCTGCTGAAGCTAAAGCTGTGGGCTCACAATGCTCCCTGAGCTGGCCAAGTCCTCCCACTGGAGTGGGAACTTTCTGCTCCCCGGGCCTCATACTGACAGGGGTCGTGGAGACAGACCTGGGGATCCAGGACAGAAGAAGGACAAGACTGAGATGTGTGCACGGGCCCTGGGCCTAGTAAATGTGTGTGCACGTGTACGTGTGTGCACGTGTCGTGTGTGCATGTATGCATGTGTGTGCTGAGCACACACACGTGGGTGCACACGTGTGCTAAGTGTGTGGACATGTGTGCTGAGTATGTGTGTGCACGTGCCTGTGTGCACATGTGTGCTGAGTGAATATATGTGTGTGGGTGTGCACATGTATGCTAGGTATGTGTGCATGTGTGTGGGCACATGTCTGCAAGCATTTTCATGTTGTGCGCATGTGTACTAAGCATGTACATATATGCGGGAACACTTGTGCCGAGTAAGTGTGTACATGTGTGCACACATGTGCGGAGTGCCTGCTTGTGTGTGCACAGATGTGTACTAAGTATGTTGTGTGTGCACACGCACATGTGCTAAGTATGTGCGCACACATATGGGGGTTACGGGGGAGAGCTGGCTGCGAAGGGAGTCGCCAGCTACTTGTCTCCTCAGAATTGACTCACGCAGACGTCATCTACGGTTCCCAGTTCAGGCCCCTGGGGCCACCTGAGCTTAGCTCCAAAGCCATGGGACGGTCTCTCTCCCCACTGGTCCCAAAGGGGTCTGGGACAAGGGAATGGAGCCCCGGTCCTTTGCGAACCAACAACCTGGGTGTTTGATCTCTGGGTACTTGCTGTCCTGTGACCTGAAGACACTCAAAGGATGACGTGCTCCCTTAGCATTAGCGATTCAGAAGACAGAGCTGTTTTCTTTTGTCTAATTATGCAACGACGCATCAGCCAAAGTGGATTCCCTGGGGGCTCAGATGGTAAAGTGTCTGCCTACAATGCAGGAGACCAGGGTTCGATCCCTGGGTCAGGAAGATCCCCTGGAGAAGGAAATGGCACCCACTCCGGTATTCTTACCTGGAGAATCCGATGGATGGAGGAGCGTGGTGAGCTACAGTCCCCGGGGTCGCAGAGAGTCAGACACGACTGAGTGATTTCACTTTCTTTTCTTCTTATTAACCAAAGCAAATACAAAGAACGCAGCTAGGTAAAACTGTGAGGCACTTCAATGGGATGGAGACTTGAAATAAGTTAAATAGCTTCAGTATGGGTTGGCTGAATTGTGGAAGAAATGCCAAATAACATCTGACTCGATGCATAATCTCTGACGAAGAAGAAGGGCTGGTTTAGAGAAGTTTTGTAACAAATGGCTCTTAAAGTAGGTAACACTTACTTGGTAAACGTAAATCCAGGGTAAGGGTTTACATGCATGGATTACAGGTAAATGTAATCTCTGCATGGCCTCTGCATGCTAACACTTTATCCTTGACTTTAGCCTGGGGTATCTGCCTTCAAACACTGGGGGTGGTAGGGGTGTCAAGGAGGGTGGCGGCGGCAATGTGTGTGTGCGTTAGTTACAATCAGCACCTTAGACTAAGAAGAGGGCCACGCCCTCCCCTCACGACCAAGGACTCAACAGACGACTGCAGAGGCAAACTGCCAAGTTAGACAGGCAAGGTCCGGAGGCTTTCCAGCGGGTCCCCCAAATGTTCTTTTCTTTCTCTGCCTGTTCCACCCGCTTCTTCCTTGGAGCTCAGTGAAAACTGGCTTTCCAAGTTTAATTTTGCGTTCCGCTTTTATGGAACCTAGCATCTGCTTTTAAAGGCCAGTTGCGACCACCGTGACTTGGGTTTGTCCAGTTCTCCATCTGGAGGGAAGTGAGATAAAGGAGCGATCACCTGCTCTCCGCCTCAGTGGGGGTCACTTCACCCCGTGGAGGCACAGGCGTGATCTTTCAGGGGAATGTTTGAAATCAAACACATCTGCTTGAATTTATCGTGAACACAGAGGTTCCAAGCCCGAAGTAAAACGGAAAAATAATTTTGTGTGGTTTCCAAAGCCAGTAAAATGGCCAGAGTGACTCACATCTCTGACCCCTGGGACAACGGCGAGGGTCCTCCGCCTCCCTGTGCGCTGTCTGCAAATCGGCTGCATCTTTAATCTCCCTCCTCGACTTCCCTTCAGGGAACTTGCAGAGTCTCAGGTCTCTGATCCAACCTAAGGCAATTATAAGTGCATGCTTTCCAATTTTTTAAAAAATTACATTTTAGACCCTTAGGCCCAAAGAGAAAACACCTGGAAAACAGACGAGTCTTAGAAATTCATTGAGCAGCTTTAAGAATAATTCAAATGAGCTTCCTTCTTGAGCTGAGGTTATTTTATTAGCTGTATGCTCCTGCAGTCCAGAGAGCAAGTACATGGGGGCTTTCACAGCAAATCATGAGAGAAACTTTGAACTACCTCACTACTTTTAGGAAAGACCTCAGAATAAATGAGCTAATCACAATTTTGTGAGACAAATTAGCAATAAAAAAGGAAATTGCTTTCCACAGAGTTTTTCTAGAAGCCATACATGGTAAGTCCAACCTCTTGTTTCATTTGCTCAGACCCAGAGTCACCAAGATATCATAGAGTCTTTGACCATGAAACAGAAGTCTGGTGCTGTGTAGCAGACCAACCTTCCTTCTTATTTAAAATATGGGTGTTGTATGGCTACCATGTCCCAGGACAAGGGCTGGGTGCTCAGGGCGGAGACGGAGTTGGTCCCTCCTGTGGGGCTGGTCTCTTGTGTCATGAAGGCTTTTGTCTGCCCTGAGGCTCCACCTGCTCTCAGCCTGTTTACAGCTAAAATCATCACCCTCCTCCTCTGCCTTGCAAGTAACAAAAATGCATTAAAAGTAAACCATACAAAATTGGGTTACAGAGATAGAGGGAACCTTGTCATCCTCAAGGACAAGAAGTACAGTCAAGCCTCGAGAGGGAAAAGGGCCAGAACATGGAAATCATGCGAAACCAGGGCGGCCCAGCCCCTCTGCCCCCTGCATCGCTCCACGGCCTCTCTGGAGACCCACGGCCATTCATCCCTGGTCCTCTCCACTTCTCCCCGTCTCTGTCTCCCTGTCTCCCCGCCTCTGTTTGTCTCCCTGTCTCCCCATCTCTGTCTCTCTGTCTCTCTATCTCCCTGTCTCTGTCTCTCTGTCTCCCTGTCTCTGTCTCCCCATCTCTGTCTCTGTCTCCCCGTCTCTGTCTCTGTCTCCCCATCTCTGTCTCTCTGTCTCCCTGTCTCTGTCTCTCTATCTCCCCATCTCTGTCTCTCTGTCTCCCTGTCTCTGTCTCCCCGTCTCTGTCTCTGTCTCCCCGTCTCTGTCTCTGTCTCCCTGTCTCTGTCTGTCTGTCTTTGTCTCCCTGTCTCTATCTCTTTGTCTCTCTGTCTCCCCTTCTATCTCCCTCACTGCCGTTTTTCTCGGCTTCTCAACGATGGGGCAGGAGACAGCTGCTCCTTTGTTTCCAAAGTTTTCTGTCCTCCCAGTTCAAGTTCTAACCGACTTTGTTCAGTGACTTCAGCTTCAGTTCCAAAGTCCCAGCAGAAAATGTCTTACTGATACAGTCCAGCTGTGAACTGAATATAAACAGATGCGTCTCCTGTGGCGCCACGCCCTGGCTTCACCGGCAATGCAGCAGGTCAGTCAGGGTGCTGACCAGCCGCAGGACCTTGACCACATAGCCTGCCTCTGTGACCCCTTTTCTTTATCTATAGTTGAGTTCAGTTCAGTCGCTCAGTCGTGTCCCACTCTTTGCAACCCCAAGAATTGCAGCATGCCAGGCTACCCTGTCCCTCACCAACTCCCAGAGTTTACTTAAACTCATGTCCATTGAATCGGTAATGCCATCCAGCCATCTCATCCTCTGTCGTCCCCTTCTCCTCCTGCCCCCAATCCCTCCCAGCATCAGGGTCTTTTCCAATGAGTGAGCTCTTCACATCCGGTGGCCAAAGTATTGGATTTCAACTTCAGGATCAGTCCTTCCAATGAACACTCAGGACTGATCTCCTTTAGGATGGACTGGTTGGATCTCCTTGCAGTCCAAGGGACTCTCAAGAGTCTTCTCTAACACCACAGCTCGAAACATCAATTCTTCGGCACTCGACTCCCTTTATAGTCCAACTCTCACATCCATACATGACCACTGGAAAAAACCATAGCCTTGACTAGACGGACCTTTGTTGGCAAAGTAATATCTCTGCTTTTCAATATGCTGTCTAGGTTGGTCATAGCTTTTCTTCCAAGGAGCAAATGTCTTTTAATTTCAAGGCTGCAGTCATCATCTGCAATGATTTTGGAGCCCCTAAAAATAAAGTCTGTCACTGTTTCCATTGTTTCCCCATCTATTTGCTATGAAGTGATGGGACCAGATGCCATGATCTTAACTTTCTGAATGTTGAGTTTTAACCCAACTATTTCACTCTCCTCTTTCACTTTCATCAAGAGGCTTTTTAGTTCCTCTTCACTTTCTGCCATAAGGGTGGTGTCATCTGCATATCTGAAGTTATTGATATTTCTCCCGGCAATCTTGATTCCAGATTGTGCTTCTTCCAGCCCAGCGTTTCTCATGATGTACTCTGCATAGAAGTTAAATAAGCAGGGTGACAATATACAGCCTTGACATACTCCTTTCCCAATTTGGAACCAGTCCATTGTTCCATGTCTGGTTCTAACTGTTGCTTCTTGACCTGCATATAGGTTTCTCAAGAGGCAGGTGAGGTGGTCTGAGATGGGTAAAGAAACTGCTTGCAATGTAGGAGATGCAGGAGACTTGGGTTCAACCCCTGGGTCAGGAACATCACTTGGAGAAGGGCATGGCCCCCTACTCCAGTATTCTTGCATGGAAAATCCCATGGACAGAGGAGCCTGGTGGGGTACAGTCCATTGGATGCAGAGTCAGACATGGCTGAGGCGACTGAGTGCACACACGTGTGTGACAGATTCGCTCTGCTGCACTCCTGGAACTCACACAGCATGGCGTGTCAGCTACACTCCAAGAAAAATTAAAAACAAACAGTCACGACAATTCCCCCAGAGTTTCTGTGAGGATTAAATGAGATGATGCAGATAAGAGATTTTCACAGCCTGGGCACAGAATACGCCTCGATAAGTTACTCCTATTCCTGCCATCCTCAGGTTATTCTGAGTCCAGCTGCCTGAGCAGGTTTTCTCAAGGGAGCATGGGTCAGACCCTGGAAACGCAGCAGCCTGTTTGTGTCAATATTCTGTCCAGCGTAGGGTCCCGCCTGCACACCCACGTCCTCATACATTCTCTAAACTCTCCTCCAGCAAACCTTCTTGGAAGTTTCCAGAAAACAGCCTTGCCAACACCACTCTCTCGCCCGTCCACTGGGGTGGATCTGAGGCCTCCTCACTTCGATGCATTTGTGACCCAGGAGCTGGTGCTGTCAACCTGCAGTGGGGACCCTGGGAAAGAGCACTGCCCCGCCGAGGAGGACAGCTCGCCGTGTGCCCGCAGGACCACTGTGCCCCCAGGCACTCGTGGCGCTCGTGGACCCCCCGGCTGGGCTCCCTGCTCTGGAGACACCCCAGAGTCTGCCCACAGTGACCGTGTTCCAACTGTGGAATCTGGTGTCCAGCTAGAGTCCTTCCATCACTGACTCGCTGCTGACCAGCTGGTAAGTTAGTCAAACTCCTTGAGCTCCAGCACCTTCTGCCAAAGGATACTGATCCCCTTAGAGACATGGTGAAGAGTCACGGGGCTGGTGTATCCAGTCTTAGAGATTTCTGATTTCTGGAAATGGCAAAGCAGCTTACAGCAAACTGACCTGCCCACCAGCGTCGGTTATGAGCGTCAGACACAAGACAGGATGGGCTGTTCTGAGGCACCAGAGCGCAGAGGCAGACACAGAGAAGACTCAGCTCTTGAAAAGAAGAGACGCCCCGGATGGAGTGAGGAGCCACTTCTTCACAGGTCCGGGGACTGGAGGCCGAGCGAGAGCAGAGGCAGTGGGGGCGTCCCTGCAGAGGGCAGAGCTCGGGGCGGGCAGTGCGGGACCCGGACGAGGAGGGCCGCCCAGGCAGGGCAGGATCACGGGGCGGGTTGGCTTCCTGCCAGACGTTCCACTTTCATTCTTCACGTCGACATGTTTCACAGGAACATAAGCCAACCTAGAATTTCTACACCACGTCACCCACAGTGCCCTATATGCAACGCTAATTACTTTACGTGAAAAAGTGAAGTCGCTCAGTCGTGTCCAACTCTTTGCGACCCCATGGACTGTAGCCTAGCAGGCTCCTCAATCCATGGGATTCTCCAGGCAAGAATACTGGAGCGGGTTGCCATTTCCTTCTCCAGGGGATCTTCCCAATCCAGGGATTGAACCTGGGTCTCCCGCACTGCAGGCAGACGCTTTAATCTCTGAGCCCCCAGGGAAACCCTTTACATGAAAAGAACCAGGAAAATGTGACCTAGTTAACAAGGCAGATTCACTCATGACCTCAGATGACAAAATAACAGATGTGAGTGTGTGTGAGTGAGTGTGAAAGTCGCTCAGTCGTGTCTGACTCTTTGCAACCCCATGGACTGTCCATGGAATTCTCCAGGCCAGAATACTGGAATGGGTAGACTTTCCCTTCTCCAGGGGATCTCCCCAACCCAGAGATCGAACCCAGGTCTCCCGAATTGCAGGTGGATTCTTTACCAGCTGAGCCACAAGGGAAATAACAGATACATTAAAACAATTTGCAGGAAAAGATACACAGGTAAAGAGAAGTTTAAGAGAGAAACAGAAATTCTAAATAAATAAATAAATCTCCTAGAACCGAATGTTCAATATCTGAAATTTTAAAGAAACCTCCACAATGTGGAACATTTCAGTATCAATGACCTCGAAGACAGATATTCTCAACAAAAACTGTCCAAAATGAAAAACTGGAGAAAATAATTCAAAAAAGAAAAAGATGAAAGCAATGAAGAGTCACAGTTACATGTGAGAGTTTCAAGCAATCTAACCCGTATGTGATCTGTCCGGAGGCTCTGTTTAGAATCCTGGCAGCAAAGAAAAGCGAAAATGGGACGGAAAAAGAATTTGAAAAAATGTTGTTCAAAATTAGTCTTAATTTTATTAAAAACATCACTCCTCAGATACTTAAGATGATGAAGTCCCAAGAGGGTTGAATATAATAAAACCACACCTCAGCACCTCATCCTCAAGTTGCTAAAAACTAATAAGGAAGAGAGAAATAAAACAACCAGAGGAGAAAAGATCCTGATATGCTGCCTTTTCATCACTGACATCGGAGGCCGAAACAAAGTGGAGCGACACCAGTGAAGTGCTGAGAGAAAAATACAAATTCTGAACGTCTTAGCTCCATAAAAACACTTTCAAAAATGGAGGCAGATCAACCAGAGGAGAAAAGATCCTGATATGCTGCCTTTTCATCACTGACATCGGAGGCCGAAACAAAGTGGAGCGACACCAGTGAAGTGCTGAGAGAAAAATACAAATTCTGAACGTCTTAGCTCCATAAAAACACTTTCAAAAATGGAGGCAGAGTAAAGATCCCATCCCACCGGCACGAAACTGTCACGCTGCACAAGCACTCTAGAGAAATCCACCTGCGGTCGTGCCGACCACGCGGAGGGGCCGCGCTGAGGAAGGAGGCCCTCCCTGCAGGCGGGTCGGAAAGAGGGGGCAGACACGGCCGGGAGCCGCAAGCGCAGAGCCTGCCGCCAGAGGAGCAGGGCCTGCGGCCGCCCCACGGGCAGAGCAGGGCTCCGCGGAAGTGCGGTTTCGCTTGAGCCTTATTTTCGTTCTAAGATGGCCTGAAGGCACTGGGTCTTGTTTGATTCCACTTGAAAGAATAAAGAGAAGGGACGTTTCTTTCCTCTTTGCGTTTGCATTGTTAGAGTCACGTTTTCACTGGCATATAGCTGCCTGACAGTTCGCGTGTGAGACCCCGCTCTGCAGCAGCACGAGTCGGCCGTAAGCAACACGCATCCACGCCCTCGTGAGGCCCCTTGCGCACCCCACCGCGCCAGGTCTCACGGAGCGCCGAGCTGAGCTCCCTGTGCCACGCTGCGGCTCCCCGCGCGCCGTCTGTCTGACACACGGGCGTGTCTGCCTGCCGCGTGTGTCACTCCCTGCCGCGTCCAGAGCCGGCGCTCTGCATCTCCGCCTCGTGCCTGCCCTGCAAATAGCGCTTCAGTGCTGCCTGAGTCCGAGCGCCAGAAAGCGGAGTCGCTCAGTCGTGTCCCACTCTCGGCGGCCCCGTGGACTGTCGGTCCAGGCTCCTTCCACCCGCGGGACTCTCCAGGCAGGAGCGCTGGAGTGCACTGCGGTCTCCTTGTCCATCCGTATGTGTTAACATACATTAGCATATGTTAACATATGATGCTTGTTTTCCTCTTTGACTTCACTCTGTATGATAAGCTCTAGATGCAGTGGAATATTACTTAGCCATAACAAGGAACAAGCTTGAGTCAGGTGAAGCGATGTGGGTGAACCTAGACTCACTCTGTTACAAAAATAAAGCTGATCTGGTCCCTCTGCATCCAGGACCCCCCGCCCCCGGCCCCGTCTGAACCTCTCTCAGGAGGGGGCAGGGCCGGGTGATAAGCAGGCAGGGAGGAAGATACCTTTTCACTCATTACATTGTGTTAATCTCTTCTTTAAGCTAAAAGCTTAGTGATCTGCCTTCATCACTGGGTCAGGATGATAAAATCTCTCCTCCTTACACAACGTGTTCAGTCCCCAGGGCTGCTCTAAGAAGGTGAAGAGAAGGCGCCTTAAACAGCAGAAAAGTCCTTTCTCAAAGCGCTCCCAGCTGTCAGCAGGGCCGCTTTCTGCTGAGGCCTCTCCTTGGCTGGCAGAGGCCGCCTTCTCCCTGCATGTCTGTGTCCTGACCTTTTCTGGTGAGGACACCAGGCTCATTGGATTAGGATCCACCCTAAAGACCTCCTTTTAGCTTCATCACCTCTGTGAAAATCCTCTACCAAACAGGACCACACGTGAGGCCCTGAGTGTTAGGACGGCATCCTAAGGAAGGTGGGCCTGGGCATGGTCCCACCCAGAACACCAAGAGCAGGGCAGCTCCACTGGACCCAGAGAGTCTGTCTGTCCACGTGAGACACAGCCCATGGCACCGGCTCATGCCAGCTCCATCTTTCAAGTTCAAGACTCCCGATCTTACTCTCCAGAGTCCTGCACAATGGAGGGGCCTCTTCAAGCCTCCCAGCGTATTCGGAGCAGCTCTCTCTAGTTTTCCCAGCGAAGCTCCTGTGGTTTAGAGGCCGATCTTATCGAAAGGCTGCGTCAGCACAAACCTCCTGGATCTGCCCGGGGAGGGGGCTGGGGAGGAAGCCTCGCAGGGTTGAGAAAAAAGCTGGGCTGCGGCCCCTCGTTTGGTGCCGGGCGGACACCCAACCCCCTTTACAGTCTTGTTTTGCAGCTTCAACTGTATTAAATTGTATTTGCAGCTTATACTCCCCAAGTCCCCAGCTGAATAGATGCATTGAATTAGGGACGGGCTGTGTGACTTTGAATAAGGCTGGCTCCACTCTGTGAAACGCTGCATGGCTTTGTCAGGGACCTAGACAGTTGTTCTTGCCCCAAATGATGGTTTGAGTCTCACGTTAAACTTTTAGTTTGCTAGAGGGCCAAAGAGCATAGACTCAGGAATCGGAAATGACCCATTTCCCAGGCAGGCCCCCAGTGAAGTCAGTGACCCGTGGGAGGTGGACAGGGCCGGGCTGCAGTGTCTGGGGTCTCCCTGGGGAGCAGGCGCGGTTCTCACATACGCTGTGATGCAGAAACAGGAGAGAGCCTGGAAACCACTGATGCTTTCACGGGGCATCACAGGGGGCTTCTGCCCAGGTGTCCTCAGGCCTGGGCCGCCTCACGGGTCCGGGAGAAAGGGCCCAGCACAAGCAGGCACTTCTCTCAGAGGCCGAGCTGCCGGGCAGCTGTTTCCAGGCTGGACTCCTGCCCTGTGCGCTCAGAGCACAGAGCCTGCAGGGGACCCTCCAGAAAAGAGGAAGGACGTCCTCCCTGTGAACACAGGCCCGAGACGCCTCGGAGTCCCCACGGGTGCATTCCCGTGAATTAAGATGGTGCCTCGGGGAAGAGGCAGAGACGCTGCTGCGGCCAAGGGCCAACATGGAGTGAGCACCTCTTCTTTGCAGGGGAGCTGTCTGTGTGCCCACCGGGGACAGAGNTGAACACAGGCCCGAGACGCCTCGGAGTCCCCACGGGTGCATTCCCGTGAATTAAGATGGTGCCTCGGGGAAGAGGCAGAGACGCTGCTGCGGCCAAGGGCCAACATGGAGTGAGCACCTCTTCTTTGCAGGGGAGCTGTCTGTGTGCCCACCGGGGACAGAGGGAGCGGGCTGCAGGGTGGGGGCCTCAGGCCTTCCTCATCACCAGCCCTCCCGGGAGCCCACTCCCCCCAGTTCCTCCCTCCCTGAGGACCACAGGCAGCCTCAGGCCCCTCCTCTGCCTGGGATGTGGGCTCCCAGACAGCTGCACGCCCTCCGCCCGTCTGCAGCGGGCTCCCCCTCCTACGGCCACACAGACGCACACAGGGCTGATTGAGCCAGCCCGCTGCTTCCGCTGATGTCCTCCTGCCCTGGGGGGCGGGGCGCGGCCCTGCAGGGGCCCCGGATGATGCAGAGGGCCTCCAGGCCAGGGCGCTGGCTGCTGCAGTGCGGGCAGAACCTGTGGGATGCCCTTGCTTTATCTCACTGCAGAGGTTTCACCTAAAGGACGTTTCTAAGTGAAAATCCCAGACCCACGCGAGCCTGACATTTACTATTTGAAGGCAAAGAAACTACAGCAAGGGCTAAACTGGCCTCTTCTCATGGGACACATACACATGCGCTCCAGGACCTTCAGAAGGAGCTGCAGGTGGGCCCGTGGGCCCCACGTGAAGTCCTGGATTTAGAGGAGGAAATCTGAGGCTTGGAATTCCAGACTCGCAGACTCTTGCAGCAACAAAGGACCTGAAGTCAAGGGACCAGCGGGCAACACCAGGGTCCCAGGTCCCCAGCCCTGGGCTCTAGCAGCCTTGTCACCTCCCACCAGAGCCCGGGGAAAGTGGGCGGTTGCTTCTCCAGCTGTGCAGAGCTCCTGCCGGCATCGCTGGGCCCACCTGAGGGCCCCTAGGGGCTCGGAGCCGGTGCTAAGGAGGATGAACTGGTTTACCCAGCACGGGGAGTCGTCACCTCTCTCCTGTCTGAGGCCACAGCCACGCCCTTGGCACCTTCTTGCCCAGCCCGCAGCCTGAAGGGAACCAGGTCACCCCGACGACTTGCTCAGGCTCTCGCTCTGGCCCTGCACCGGGTCTGGCGCCCAGGCGTCTGCCAGGGGCGGGGCCGGGTCGGTCTCTTGTGCACAAGGGGCTCCCAGGGCACAGAGGGCAGAGCCCGCCTGGAGCCCAGTCTGCGCCCCTCCATCCTGCTCACACGCGAGGCCCGTCCTGCCTCCAGCTCCCTCGGGAGGTATCGAGCATAGGGAGACCAGGGCCTGCCTCCCAGGACGCCAGGGTGAGACAGGAGCAGCCCAGGAGGCCAGGGCCTCCCTGTCGCCCGCTCCTCTGTGGGTGCCTTGTGGTGAGGGGAGGGCCGAGCCTGCCCGGCTTTCCGGGCCCTGACACCAGGGCCTTCGGGTGCGCTGGGGCCCCACGTTCTGTCCCCTGATACATGTGGGGCCGCAGTGGGGCGGGAACAGACAGGTCTCTGCCCCGGCCCCTGCCCCTCACCCGAGCAAGAGGCGGGCCCCCAGCTCACAGGCACTCGAAGCCAGGATCCAGAAGCCTGAGGAGGCGGCCGCTGTGGCAGCTGGACGTGGGACATCCTCCCCGGAGTGGGAACACGGGCCAGGCTCCCGGGCGCCGCTGCACCCCTCCCATGACACGTGCCCCTTCCCTGCCCGCCCTGCCCCCACAGCACCCCTGCCACCTGCAACGGCACCCCCGCCCCCTGCTGTGCTCAGGAGCCCACCCCCGGGGAGGGGCTGCTCGTGTCTCCCCTGCAAGCAGCATTGCATGACCCTCCCCCGGACAGGGCGAGAGCTTGCCGGCCTGGGCTCGGCTCCGTCCCCGAGGCCCAGCCTCAGTCCAGTGCTCCTGCCACACGGCTGGGCCCCTCGGAGCGGGGACCCTATGCTGGTTGGGATTGGGGTGCCGGGTGCACCCTCCTCCAGGTGTCTCCTGTCCCCGCGCAGACCCTGGGGGCCAGTCAGACCAGGGCAGGCGTGCTGAGGTCCCCCGGAGCGGACGCCCACACCGCCGCCTTCTCACTCCCCCGAGCCCGTGGCTCCCTGGACTAGGCCACACAAACACGCTCCTCACTTTACAGCATCCGCGGCACCGGGCGTGGGGCGGCCGGCGCAGCCCCCACGGCCCCGTCTCCCGGTCAGCCGTGCGTCCTGCTCCTTCGGGGTGGGAATCTGTGACCCCGCCCTGAAGGCACTCCCGGCCCACCCACGGCTCCCAGCTCTCCTCCCCCAGCAGTGGCCGGTGGCCGGGGAGCTGGCGCACACGCGTCCCCCCAGCACAGCTCAGGCTGCTGGGGGAGGGCCTGGAGGCACGGCCAGGAGGGAGGCCTTCCTGCCCGGCGCCCCTGCCCTCTCTACCCATCTCTCCCGGGGCAGGCGGGGCGGCCCACGCCCCCTGGACGGAGCCCCCTGGGGCAAGGCCCCTGCTGGCTCTGCCACACAGGGGCCTGCAGCCACCCTCCTGGCAAAGGCGGCCGCACAGCGGGGCCAGGACCCCTTTCCTGGGCTCTGTGTCTCAGCCAGGAGCCACCGCTCCTTAGAGTCTCTTCACTTCAAGACTCCAGTTCCCCTAGTTAGTAACCCTTTACATGAAGCTTCCCTGTTCACTTTGTTAAGTGATTTCTGCCTCCTGGTTGCCTCCTGGCTNACACCCACAGCACCCCTGCCACCTGCAACGGCACCCCCGCCCCCTGCTGTGCTCAGGAGCCCACCCCCGGGGAGGGGCTGCTCGTGTCTCCCCTGCAAGCAGCATTGCATGACCCTCCCCCGGACAGGGCGAGAGCTTGCCGGCCTGGGCTCGGCTCCGTCCCCGAGGCCCAGCCTCAGTCCAGTGCTCCTGCCACACGGCTGGGCCCCTCGGAGCGGGGACCCTATGCTGGTTGGGATTGGGGTGCCGGGTGCACCCTCCTCCAGGTGTCTCCTGTCCCCGCGCAGACCCTGGGGGCCAGTCAGACCAGGGCAGGCGTGCTGAGGTCCCCCGGAGCGGACGCCCACACCGCCGCCTTCTCACTCCCCCGAGCCCGTGGCTCCCTGGACTAGGCCACACAAACACGCTCCTCACTTTACAGCATCCGCGGCACCGGGCGTGGGGCGGCCGGCGCAGCCCCCACGGCCCCGTCTCCCGGTCAGCCGTGCGTCCTGCTCCTTCGGGGTGGGAATCTGTGACCCCGCCCTGAAGGCACTCCCGGCCCACCCACGGCTCCCAGCTCTCCTCCCCCAGCAGTGGCCGGTGGCCGGGGAGCTGGCGCACACGCGTCCCCCCAGCACAGCTCAGGCTGCTGGGGGAGGGCCTGGAGGCACGGCCAGGAGGGAGGCCTTCCTGCCCGGCGCCCCTGCCCTCTCTACCCATCTCTCCCGGGGCAGGCGGGGCGGCCCACGCCCCCTGGACGGAGCCCCCTGGGGCAAGGCCCCTGCTGGCTCTGCCACACAGGGGCCTGCAGCCACCCTCCTGGCAAAGGCGGCCGCACAGCGGGGCCAGGACCCCTTTCCTGGGCTCTGTGTCTCAGCCAGGAGCCACCGCTCCTTAGAGTCTCTTCACTTCAAGACTCCAGTTCCCCTAGTTAGTAACCCTTTACATGAAGCTTCCCTGTTCACTTTGTTAAGTGATTTCTGCCTCCTGGTTGCCTCCTGGCTGACACGTGGGCCCAGTTGCTACCATTTTTCCCAGAGAAACAGCACTGGCTTTTGGCTAGATCCCAAAGTCAGACAGAGAAGGACATGGCAGCCCACTCCAGTGTTCTTGCCTGGAAACTCCCACGGACAGAGGAGCCTGGCAGGCTACAGTCCACGGGGCTGCAAAGAGTCGGACACGACTGACCTCAGAAGTCAGACAGAGAAGAGCAGGCAAGTGCTCCGGGGAGGAGAGGTGCTTACTCCAACTCAGCCTGCGTGAAGGGCCTTCTAGTTCCTCAGCTGCCTGGGTAGACACTCGGCTTCCACTGGCCTGAGGCCAGCCTGAGTGAGGCGGACAGACTGGACAGGCCGGGGGAGGTGTCTCAGGGTGCTGGGGCACAGCAGAGAGGACTTCTAAGAATTTCTGAGTGGTTTTCACCAACATAATGCAGAGCAGTTCAGTTCAGTTCAGTCACTCAGTCGTGTCCGACTCTTTGCGACCCCATGAATCGCAGCACCCCAGGCCTCCCTGTTCATCACCATCTCTCAGAGTTCACTCAGACTCATGTCCATCGAGTCCGTGATGCCATCCAGCCATCTCATCCTTGGTCGTCCCCTTCTCCTCCCGCCCCCAATCCCTCCCAGCATCAGAGTCTTTTCCAGTGAGTCAACTCTTCGCATGAGGTGGCCAAAGTACTGGAGTTTCAGCTTTAGCATCATTCCTTCCAAAGAAATCCCAGGGTAGATCTCCTTCAGAATGGACTGGTTGGATCTCCTTGCAGTCCAAGGGACTCTCAAGAGTCTTCTCCAACACCACAGTTCAAAGGCATCAATTCTTCGGCGCTCAGCTTTCTTCACAGTCCAACTCTCACATCCATACATGACCACAGGAAAAACCATAGCCTTGACTAGATGGACCTTTGTTGGCAAAGTAATGTCTCTGCTTTTGAATATACTATCCAGGTTGGTCATAACTTTTCTTCCAAGGAGTAAGTGTCTTCTAATTTCATGGCTGCAGTCACCATCTGCAGTGATTTTGCAGCCCAGAAAAATAAAGTCTGCCACTGTTTCCACTGTTTCCCCATCTATTTCCCATGAAGTGATGGGACCAGATGCCATGATCTTCGTTTTCTGAATGTTGAGCTTTAAGTCAACTTTTTCACTCTCCTCTTTCACCTTCATCAAGAGGCTTTTTAGCTCCTCTTCACTTTCTGCCATAAGGGTGGTGTCATCTGCATATGTGAGGTTATTGATATTTCTCCCGGCAATCTTGATTCCAGCTTGTGTTTCTTCCAGTCCAGCATTTCTCATGATGTACTCTGCATATAAGTTAAATAAGCAGGGTGACAATATACAGCCTTGACATACTCCTTAGAGCAGAGCCTTGCAAAGACAAAACTGGCCCCAGGTAAATAGCAGGGAGGGAACACAGCCCCACTTATCAACAGAAAACTAGATTAAAGATTTACTGAGCTCGGCCCCGCCCATCAGAGCAAGACCCAGCTTCCCCATCAGTCAGTCTCTCCCATCAGGAAGCTTCCATAAGCCTCTTACCTTCTCCATCAGAGGGCAGAGTGACTGAAAACCACAATCACAGAAAACTAACCAATCTGATCACTTGGACCACAGCCTTGTCTAACTCAGTGAAACTATGGGCCATGCCATGCAGGGCCACCCAAGACAGACGGGTCATGGTGGAGAGTTCTGACAAAACGTGGTCCACTGGAGAAGGGAATGGCAAACCACTTCAGTATTCTTGCCTTGAGAACCCCATAAACAGCATGAAAAAGAAAAAATATAGGACACTGAAAGATGAACTCCCCAGGTCGGTAGGTGCCCAATATGCTATATTGGAAATCAGTGGAGAAATAACTCCAGAAAGAATGAAAGGATAGAACCAAAGCAAAAACAACACCCAGTTGTGGATGTGACTGGGGATAGAAGCAAAGTCTGATGCCAAAAAGAGCAATATTGCATAGGAACCTGGAATGTTAGGTCCATGAATCAAGGCAAATTGGAAGTGGTCAAACAAGAGATGGCAAGAGTGAACGTCAACATTTTAGGAATCAGCGAACTAAAATGGACTAGAATGGGTGAATTTAACTCAGATGAGCAAGAATCCCATAGAAGAAATGGAATAGCCCTTATAGTCAACAAAAGAGTCTGAAATTCAGTACTTTGATGCAATCTCAAAAACGACAAAATGATCTCTGTTCGTTTCCAAGGCAAACCATTCAATATCACAGTTATCCAAGTCTATGCCTTGACCAGTAATGCTGAAGAAGCTGAAGTTGAATGGTTCTATGAAGACCTACAAGACCTTCTAGAACTAACACCCAAAAAAGACATCCTTTTCATTATAGGGGACTGGAATGCAAAAGTAGGAAGTCAAGAAACACCTGGAGTAACTGGTAAATTTGGCCTTGGAGTACGGAATGAAGCAGGGCAAAGGCTAAAAGAGTTCTGCCAAGAGAACCCACTGGTCAGAGCAAACACCCTCTTCCAACAACGCAAGAGAAGACTCTACACATGGACATCACCAGATGGTCAACACCGAAATCAGATTGAGTATATTCTTTGCAGCCAAGGATGCAGAAGCTGTAGTCAGCAAAAACAAACCCGGGGGCTGACTGTGGCTCAGATCGTGAGCTCCTTATTGCCAAACTCAGACTCAAATTGAAGAAAGTAGGGAAAACAACCAGACCATCCAGGTAAGACCTAACTCAAACCCCTTATGATCATACAGTGGAAGTAATTAATGGATTCAAGAGATTAGATCTGATAGACAGAGTGCCTGATAAACTATGGATAGAGGTTCGTGACATTGTACAGGAGACAGGGATCAAGACCATCCCCAAGAAAAAGAAATGCAAAAAAGCAAAATGGCTATCTGAGGAGGCCTTACAAATAGCTGTGAAAAGAAGAGACGTGAAAAGCAAAGGAGAAAAGGAAAGATATAAGCATCTGAATGCAGAGTTCCAAAGAATAGCAAGGAGAGATAAGAAAGCCTTACTCAGTGATCAGTGCAAAGAAACAGAGGAAAACAACAGAATGGGAAAGACTAGAGATCTCTTCAAGAAAATTAGAAATACCAAGGGAACATTTCATGCAAACATGGGCTCAATAAAGGACAGAAACTGTATGGACCTAACAGAAGCAGAAGATATTAAGAAGAGGTGGCAAGAATACACACAAGAACTGTACAAAAAAGATCTTCACGACCCAGATAATCACGATGGCATGAAGACCTAGCGCAACCAAAAATTAATTAATTAACAAAAATAAAAGCATGGTCACGCTGGGACTCCACCTACGTTTACTTGAATGTGCAAAACAGACTTTCAACTAAAGTGAAAATACTGTTGCCTATACTATTGTTGTATAGTTCTATACTTAATTTTTATTTGATTATAAAATTTCATTTACCGTTTTTTATCTTAGGAACCCAAGGGCTGTTTAACATAGACATTTATGGGGTCGCACAGTGTCGGACACGACTGAAGCGACTTAGCAGCAGCAGCAGCAACAAAGTTACTATGAGACCATTTAAGCAGCTGGCGTTAAGTGAGCATGAATTTACCGTTCTATAAACATCCTCTTGAACTGCTTAGGACACAGTGCCACAAAGCAAGCTGAGAAATTCAAGCCTTGTAGCATCATTTTTTCCTGATCAAGAAAGAATGCTTTTCTCTTTGCCAACCCGAGTTAACAAGCCTGACCACTCTATTAAAAAGCTCCGACTGGCCAGCCTGGGTCTTTTGCTGGAGACTGAATGGGCTTCCCTGAGGGCTCAGTTGCCTGCAGTGAAGGAGACCCCGGTTCAATTCCTGGGCCAGTAAGATCCCCTGGAGAAGGGATGAGCTACACACTCCAGTATTCTTGGGCTTCCCTTGACCCAGATAATCACGATGGCATGAAGACCTAGCGCAACCAAAAATTAATTAATTAACAAAAATAAAAGCATGGTCACGCTGGGACTCCACCTACGTTTACTTGAATGTGCAAAACAGACTTTCAACTAAAGTGAAAATACTGTTGCCTATACTATTGTTGTATAGTTCTATATTTAATTTTTATTTGATTATAAAATTTCATTTACCGTTTTTTATCTTAGGAACCCAAGGGCTGTTTAACATAGACATTTATGGGGTCGCACAGTGTCGGACACGACTGAAGCGACTTAGCAGCAGCAGCAGCAGCAAAGTTACTATGAGACCATTTAAGCAGCTGGCGTTAAGTGAGCATGAATTTACCGTTCTATAAACATCCTCTTGAACTGCTTAGGACACAGTGCCACAAAGCAAGCTGAGAAATTCAAGCCTTGTAGCATCATTTTTTCCTGATCAAGAAAGAATGCTTTTCTCTTTGCCAACCCGAGTTAACAAGCCTGACCACTCTATTAAAAAGCTCCGACTGGCCAGCCTGGGTCTTTTGCTGGAGACTGAATGGGCTTCCCTGAGGGCTCAGTTGCCTGCAGTGAAGGAGACCCCGGTTCAATTCCTGGGCCAGTAAGATCCCCTGGAGAAGGGATGAGCTACACACTCCAGTATTCTTGGGCTTCCCTGGTGGCTCAGCTGATAAAAAATCCATGGACTAGTCCACAGGGTCGCAAAGAGCCGGACACGACTGAGCGACGTGCACTTTCACTGAAAGCAGCGGAAGACTCAGTACGGCCCCTGCCTTTAGCGAGTGAGGAAACCACGTTTCGTTATTTGAGCAGCACGGACTCTGAGAGCTGCTGGGGTGCAGGGCGGCCTGAGCTGAGGCCTGGGGGGTCGCGGGTCGGGAGAGGTCTCCTTGAGGAAGGGACACTCAGGCTGAGCCTCACGGTTGGGCAGGAGGCGAGGGGTGGGCAGAGGGGAAGGGGGCTGACCCGGGGGTTTCCAGGCTCCACCAGGGGACACGGGGAAGGAAAGGCGGGATGGAGACCCCAAAGCAAGGCTGGGGCGGCCTGGGGATGGGAGGAGGCAGGGGGCGGGGTTCTGAAGCCTCCGTCGTCAGGGAAACCAGAACAGCGGGGTCTCACTTCCAGCATCTTCCAGGGATGAGAGGGGCTGACAGGGGTGTTACAGTCAAGCTCAGTTTCAGGCTCGAGAGGACCAGCGTGTCACTCACCGTGTCAGAGTATCACGGATGCCAGCCCTCAGTCAGCAGGTTAACGGAAGGAGTCAGATCTGCTGACGTGCCCTTCCCCCATAACCCGCGTGTGACTCTGGGGAACATTTTTGAACATAGACTCTAAGATGCACAAAACCCTGCGAAAACCCAAAGAAAAGCGCTTGTCGGCTACAGCCCTCAGACCTCTGCCGGGAAGTTCACCTGCGTTTGGGAGCATCAGCCTCTGAGATGCTCTGAGATGCTCTGAGCTCGCTCTGCAAGACCAGAGCAAGATTAAACGTGGAACAAGCAGGTGTTTCTTGGAACATTCATTAAAATAAGAAAATCATGTGTATTCTTTTTTATTAATCTGTAATGCTTCAACCTAATTGAAAGCGAATATATGAAAACCCAGAGCTCGTGTATAAGGGAAAGCTCATCTCAAGGAGTCTTAGAGATGATCCTGTGTTTAAGCCAGTGGCCAGGGCAAGGATTCTCGAGACCCTTGAAGGACCGGTGAGTGTGGAGCAGGCGGCCACCTGTCCTCAGCTTCCCAGTGCAGCACCATTTCATCCTGTGGTCACTGGGTGATCATCAGTATCGACCTTTCAGTCTGAAATGCATCCGAGTTTAGACTCAAAGTACGTCTTAATCTAGAGCTGGGGATTGACCTTGGGGATCCTCAAGCAACGGTTGCTTGGGGGCGGCTGCAGGGAGAGTCGGGGGCCAGGCAGGCACATGCCAGCAGGCTGCCCTCTCGTCCCCCCGGGCCGTCCCCGGCACAGGGGCCAGCCCAGGCCGGGGGTCTGTGGGCGGCGCTGAGGGTTCACAGCTGCAGAGGAGCCTCAGCGCCCCGTCCCAAGTGAGAGGCAGTGGAAGAGTCCAGCACACGTGGGGACGCGGCTCCCGGGCCCCGTGTCCCTCAGGCCAGCACCACAGGCTCTGAGCCTCGGGCTCCCCGATCATGGCCCCTCTGAGCCGCAGCCTGGCCCAGCCTGCACGCGTGGAACAGAGCAGAGAGGGCTGGGCCTGCCGGCTCAGGCTTCTGAGAGAGGGAGGCAGGGGAGAGCCAAGTCCCCGAGATTCAGGAAGGGCATGGGGTCCGGAGACCGCTCCTCGTGCGGAGCACTGCACTCTCCCGGGAAGAGACTTAGGGAGCAGTGGATCCGCCTGCCCCGTCTGCTCCAATTTCAGACGCTGGCCAGGGCTCCTCTGGCTGCAGCCTGCCCTGTCCTTATTCTCCCGGGGACCCGGCTCAGCGGGGCTGCGCCCGAGCTCAGCCCCAGGCCACCGTGCCTGCAGCAGGACAAGGAGGGCGTTTCCTCGGCCCGGAACCATGCAGGCAGCCGTTCTGAGGGCTCTCTCCAGCCCTGCATGCTCAGAGCCACAGGCTCGCGGCCCTCACGGGGAATGGGATCGTGGGCACGCGCACGTGCGCGCAGGGATGCCTCACCTGTGTCCAGGCTTGCGGCAGCAGGGCTTTCCGGGGCGCCCTGTGCACACGTAAAATCCAGCCTTGAGCGTGTGCAGATTCAGTGTTCCTGGGCCTGTGGGGTTTGAGCAGCAGCCACTCGGGGCCATGTGGCCTCTGCCACGTGGAGAGGGGACGCTCTTCTCCTGGGGCCCCTCCCCAGGTGCCTTCTCCAGCAAATCCAAAGCAGAGCCTTTCCCAGAAGGCAGTTCAGCTCCCCATCCTCAGGAGTCCCCCATCCTCAGGAGCCCCTGCTCAGCTCCGGGGCCCAGCCCTGAGACCCAGGTGGCTCACGGGATCCCTGAACTGTGACCCCGAGTCCCAGGGTGCTCAATGTCGGTGCCCCATCTTTAAGCCCAGAGGCCCCTGGGCTGGCCTGCAGAGCCACCGTCCAGGCACCCGTCCCGGCCTGGAGTCCCCAGACCCGGGCTCTCCTCCCCAGGCATGTCCTCAGCTTCCCCCGGGCTCCTGTCTGGGGAAGATCTGATCATCAGTGAATGATGACCACTTCGACCCGGGGGCCTGGGAGGAGGGGACGCGCCGCGCCCTCTCTGTGGGAGAAGACCACCCCGGGGGCCCAGGCGGAGGCGGATCGGTTCTCACGCTGTGACCTCGAATCTTCTCCAGGGCGCCGCGGGCTACGGTCCGCAAACACGGCTTCTCAGCAGTTGAAACTTCACCTCATGTGTAACCTGGAACAGGACTGTCCATCCTGTGACTCTCGGTCACTGGCGTTTCCCGATCCTGCCTCTGAATCTGCACTCGACCAAGTTTTAAGGGGCAGCACCATTTTCATCTGATCTGTTGTTTTCAGCCACCTCTGCTTGGCGGAGTCCCATTCAGGGGGTGCACGGCGTCCACTCCCCCGTCACCGGACACTCAGACACAGCTGCTTTCTTCCACAGAATTACTTCCTCGAGTTGAATTTCCGCAAGTGACAGTTATGCCCACAGGTATAACCATTTCCAACTTGGTTTTGGAAAAGCTTTTAACAACATACAACAACTAACGTGAGCATTTTTTACAAAAACTACAACCTTGCCAGGAGTTAAATTAGCTTTTGCTGACTATTTTAGTAGCTAAAAGAAATAACAAAAAAGATAAACTCAAAGGTCTTTGCATTTCTTTGTTGATTAGTGACATTTTTGTTTCCCTTAAACTTCGTGCGGGCTTCCCTGGTGGCTCAGAGAAAGCGTCTGCCTACAATGCAGGAAACCCAGGTTCAATCCCTGGGTCAGGATCATTCTCTGGAGAAGGAAATGGCAACCCACTCCAGTATTCTTGCCTGGAGAATCCCATGGATGGAGGAGCCTGGTGGGCTACAGTCCATGGGGGTCACAAAGAGTCGGACGTGACTGAGCAACTTCAGTTTCTTTCAAACTTGATGCATTTTTAAAACAGCCCATGGCTACACCTTCATGCTCTTTCTCTAGATTCTGGGGCTTCAAAGCAAAGAATTCCAGTGAGGCCTGAGGAGGCGGAGAGAATTGAGATCCCATTCAGCCTGTAGCTGAATTCCCAGGCCCAGTCGGCACACTGTGAGCTCTCCCAGCCCAGAGACAGCAGGAGCTGGAGCCAGGAGCAAAGACGTCACCTCCAGGGAGAGAGAAGGAGGCGGGGCACGCCCCTCCCTCCCAGGGTGCGGCGGCTGTGTTGCCATCTGCTTCCCGCACGCCCGCGCCTCCTGTGGCCTCCCAGGTCCCGCCAGCGTGGTCCCCGTTCCTCGTCGCCTGCCCCCAGATGTAGGCTCTCCCTGCACACCCGCTTAGTCCCCGGAGGCCACACTTCCGTGCACACCGTCTGGCTCTTCCCCGGGAGTGGCTCAGGATCGCAGCCTTTCATTTTTCCAGCTTTACAGAGATACAGGTGACGCAAGACATGGGGTAAGTTGAAGGTGTAGGACGTGATGACTCGACCCCCTTATATGCTGCCTGCGATGAGCACTGTATCTTCTGCAGGGAGCTCCAGCTAGAGCCGGTGGGACAGTGATACCTGAACACAGGCCATCGGGACTTCCGGGGAGGGGAAGAGACCAAGGAGGAGGGGGGCACCTTTAGGTTCAAAGAGACTTTAAATACATCAACCAATTCCAATGTGTGGGACTTATTGGGACCCCGACTCAAACAAACATGCTACCAAAAGTTTACGGCACTTTTGATACAATGAGAAATTTGAACATTTACTGAATATATAGTCAAAGCTATGGTTTTCCCAATAGTCATATACAGATGTGAGTTGGACCATAAAGAAGGCTGAGCACCAAAGATCTGATGCTTTCAAACTATGGTGCTGGAGAAGACTCTTGAGAATTCCCCAGACATCAAGGAGATCAAACCAGTCAGTCTTAAAAGAAATCAACCCTGAATACTGATGCTGAAGCTGAAGCTCCAATCCTTTGGCCACCTGATGCGAAGAGCCAATTCACTGGAAAAGAGAACTTGGTTCACATGCATTGGAACCGAATCTCAACCGAAGAGAAGAGAGAAGCTACTTGGAGAGTTAATGATCTTTCTGGCACAAGCTTCCATCTTCCCTGCTGTTGCTCCAGCAGAAATCTGATCTATCTCCTGATGACCAACCGGAAAACTTCCCTCCGCCTAGGGATTGCTCCTCACCTAGAACCTCGGCCTGTGGCCCCGGGTCCTCTGCAGGATGGGGTCCTCTTTCCCCGGGCAGGTCCCTTACAGAGCTACCTAGCGTGGCTTTTCAGCAGGCACATTTCTGCTGTGAGGTGCGCTCCCTTTCCCTTCTTCCCTGCTGTTGCTCCAGCAGAAATCTGATCTATCTCCTGATGACCAACCGGAAAACTTCCCTCCGCCTAGGGATTGCTCCTCACCTAGAACCTCGGCCTGTGGCCCCGGGTCCTCTGCAGGATGGGGTCCTCTTTCCCCGGGCAGGTCCCTTACAGAGCTACCTAGCGTGGCTTTTCAGCAGGCACATTTCTGCTGTGAGGTGCGCTCCCTTTCCCTGCCTGCATCTCCTTTCGGGTGGGGTCTCACCAAGAGGTGGCCATGCCACCTGGTCACAACATTTCCTTCACCTGCCTCCCTCTTGCCCTCCACCTCTCAGGAGCTGAGTTTCCAACAAGAGGAAGTTTCCTTCCGATTTGGTAAACTGATGCAAGAGGAGAGCTGTTTTGATTAGGATTTGATTACTCCTACGCCTTTTCCAGCTGTGATCCAAATCCAAGAGCTCCTTTTTGAGTTCCCTCTGTGTGTCAGACCCTCCAAAGAAACAATGGTCCTATTCAAAGTGAAAATGCTTGATTCTTCTTCATCCCAGAAATATGAGCATCTGAGGGAAAGTCCAAGAGAAGGCTTGCTTTCTTCTTTTAAGCTTGCTGTTACATAGAATGGTATGCAGATTTTAAGATTTTGCATTTTGTCTTATTCCTTTTGAGCTGTTATAACAAAATGCCATAGACATAAGCATCAGACCTTTATTGCTCATAGTTCTGGAGGCTGGAAGGCAGGGTCAGGCAAGGCCCCACCAGAAATGAAGACTGGAGGCTTCTCACTGGATTTTCACGTGGCGGACGGTGAGGGAGTCCGTGGGGCCTCCTGTAAGAGCATGAATCCCTCCCCTGAGGGTCTGTCCTCGGACACAGTCACCTCCAAAGGCCTCGCCTCCTTCCACCTTCAGACTTGGAATTAGGTTTTCAACATAGCAAGCCTGGCAGACGTAAGCATTCAGACCATAGCAAAAATATGATGGCTTACTTAGTCCTGCATCTCAGTCTCTGGAAGAGGGATGAACAGATGGACGGCTGTAGATAAATAGCTCATAGATGGATAAATAGATTAAAAGGTGATGGATGGGCAATAGCCACGTAAAAGAGACAGAGGCACACAGACAGCTAACGGGATCATGAAACGGAAGTCTCGCTCAGCCTCCTGAAGCTACGGGTGAGGAGACTAAAGCTCAGGGAAACGGGCCCCTGCTTCCCTAGTAACACAGAGACCCGAGGCTCCTGACACCCCAAGCAGGGTCCCTTGTGGCCACTCTGCCTGTTCCCACTGGAGCCGGTCCAGTTAAACCGGGACCCTGCAGGGCTGCAGCGCTGAGTGCGCAGGCCCCGGGCAGCAAAGGCAGGTCTCTGGCTCACAGCTCATGGACAGCTGGTCCACAGGAGGGCCCCTGGTCGCTGCAGCCAGTCGGGGCGACCGCCCTGGGAGCATCTCAGTGCACCCAAGCCCCCCGCTGCCAGGGAGGACTCACCCAGGCCTGGCACGGCTTGTTGCACCTCTGTGGGGGAGCACCAGGGCCGCTGCCTCTCCTGCGGGGTGGAGCATCCACTCGAGCTTTGCTGTGTGTTACGGAGGTGGGGGCGGGGCATGGGCGACGCACCTGCTACAAAGGTGGGGGCGGGGCACGGGCCACGCACCCGTCACACAGGTGGGCGCGGGGCCACGCACCCTTCACAGAGGTGGGCGCGGGGCACGGACCACGCACCCGTCACACAGGTGGGCGCGGGGCACGGGCGAGGCGCCGGCACTGCCTTTCTCAGGGTGGCTCGGAGCTCGCCTCTGGGGGCAGGGCCTCGGGAAGTCACAGCCCCGAGTCACAAGGAGCGCTTGGTCTCTTCCAGTCAGTGGCTTTACGCCCTTATGTCTGGCGTGCTGCGGCCATGGAGGAAAGTCTGTTGCTGCATTTCTAGAGCATGCAGTATTGTCAGCGACACGGACGGCCTCAGTCCTCCAGAGGCTTCAAAAAATGCATGTCTCTTTGTTGCAGGCTTCCGGGGTGGATCAGCGGTAAAGAACGCACCTGCCAATGCGGGAGATGCGAGTTCAATCCCTGGGTTGGGAGGATGCCCCGGAGAAGGAAATGCAACCCACTCCAGTGTTCTTGCCTGGACAATCCCATGGACAGAGGAGCCTGGTGGGCTACAGTCCATGGGGTCACAAAGAGTTCTTTTTTGCTGTAGTCTTGGGGTCTCATAGATTCAAGCCCATTGGCCTTCAGAACTGATGCTTGGGGAGTCTCTCCCTCATGTGTTGCAGGGCTGACGGTGAGAGGGTGTCTGGCCTCCCCTGGCAGCTCAGTGGGCACCGTCTTGTTCCCCGATGTGCAGGGGGGACTCAGCTTGCTTCTGGATTTCTTCTCGGCGGAACTGCTCTGTGCATAGCTGTGCAGCTGAGGAGGGCGTCTCGGGAGTTTCCTCCGTCACGTCTTGGGTTAGAGCCCAGAACGAGTCCTATATTTTTACTGCATGATGAATCATTCATATTCGAAAGCTGAAGTACGGGAAGAAGGGCATGATGAGAGCTGAGACGACCGAGGCAGGGGACGCGCTGTGCGCCGAGTCGCTTGTGTCCCTGCCGACACCCTTCCCACGTGCAGCCCTGCCCCCCGGAGCTGGAGAGCTAGAGCTCTCCACGCCTCCCGCGTCTGCGCTCGACGGCACTTCAGGCCCCACTATTGAGAAACCTGGATGCCTGTTTCTGCCACTTGGCCCGTCGTGGGGCTCTCTGAGCCCTCGGTGCCAGCAGTGCCTACTTGCTGGCATCTGGGACTTTGCAGAGCACGGCCGACGGCACATGTTTGGCCGGCGTGACTCTGGATCCCGCAGCACGAGCAGGATCTCCTCGGGGAGGCTCCCGGTGGCACCAGCTGGGATGGCTCCGAGCCCGCTGCCGCCCTGCCCCGGCCCGGTCGAGGTCCACTGAGGCAGAGAGGAGGCGGCCGTGTCCTCAGTTCTGCAGGGTGGCTTTGGACAGTGCTCCTAGAGGGTCAGCTGGCATCTGTTCCTTCGAGATGCAGAAAGGGTCTGGAAATCACGCGATATCTGCAACGAGTCCCCTTCTGCTCGCACTCGCTGGAGTGAGTCCCGCCGTCAGGCAGCGGACCAGGCAACACCCCGGGAAGGCCTCGTGGTGACGCCCTTTCGTTGGGAGCCTTCTGTCACTAAACCAAGTCCCCACACGTGGGTCGAGAATGTTTTATTCATTCTCCTCGGCCAAACTGCAGGCTTCCCCCTTTACAAATGCAACTTGAGATTTACCCTCCATGAAGCCATTTTAGATGAGTTCAAAAACACATCCCATTTCCTCTGAAACTGTAACTTAGACACTTAGCAATGGCTCTTTGGGGACTCCAAGAGCATTAATCAGTTTCAGAACCAGAGTCAGCATGCCTCCTCTGGGAAGCATTTTTCACGAGAAGTAAAGAGCACTTTGACCTCAGCCGGCAGATGGAGACTTAAAAGCTGGAGCTGAAGGCTGGGGTGGCAGAACGTGTGTAAACTCACTCCTCTGGTCTGTCAAGCTATTTCTCTTCCCGTTTCCTTATCTCTCCTCTTCCCACAGCTCTGGCAATTGGCAGCAGAACTAGATGCAAGTTAATCACACCAGTGACGGGATTTTTTTTCCCAAAAACAGGTCCAGATCTGTCAGCAAAGGTGTCAGGAGGTCCTGGAGTCAGAGCCGCCTCCTGAGTCAGTCTGCTCCGAGGGGCAGGTGCTTGGGGCGGAGGGGGCGGGGACCCCCCTGCAGGCACACACCACCCCGCAGGGCCTTCCGCTTTCCCAGGAGGTGTCCCTGTCCACTTCTCAGCTGCAGACTGTCCACCTGGCTCAGAGCAGAGGCAGATAAGGATGCAGAAAGTTGCGACAGTCCTAAAGAGAAACTCGCAAAGGAAAACTAAATGGAGAGAGAGCATGCCGACAAACCGATGAGAGACAACTTTAGACGCGTGAACTGGACTTCTCTTTGACTAAGATTTCCAAAATCACTGCCTTTTCCCTTTTAACCTGTAATTGCCTCACTCAGAAGTGGTGTCATGACCCCTCGATTAACCACATCGTCAGGCTTTGGCAGTGGGACCAGCAATTGTGAAAATGAGAGGTGAGTCAGAAAGAGGAACAAATATTGTATATTAACAAAAATATGTGGAATCTAAGAAAACAGTACACATGAGCCCATTTTCAGGGCAGGAATAGAGACACAGATGTAGAGAAAGGACTTGGGGACACGGGGGACGGAGAAGGTGGGGAAAACTGGGAGATTAGGGTAGACACAGATACACTGCCGTGTGTGAAACAGCTGGTGGGGAGCTGCTAACAACCAGGGAGCTGCGGGAGGAGGGGCGGGAGAGAGGGAGGGGACAGTTCAGTTCAGTGTAGTCGCTCAGTTGTGTCCGACTCTGTGCAACCCCATGAACTGCAGCATGCCAGGCCTCCCTGTTCATCACCATCTCCCGGAGTTCACTCAGACTCACGTCCATCGAGTCCATGATGCCATCCAGCCATCTCATCCTCGGTCGTCCCCTTCTCCTGCCCCCAATCCCTCCCAGCATCAGTCTTTTCCAATGAGTCAACTCTTCGCATGAGGTGGCCAAAGTACTGGAGTTTCAGCTTTAGCATCATTCCTTCCAAAGAAATCCCAGGGCTGATCTCCTTCAGAAAGGACTGGTTGGATCTCCTTGCAGTCAGTCCAAGGGACTCTCAAGAGTCTTCTCCAACACCACAGTTCAAAAGCATCAATTCTTCGGTGCTCAGTTTTCTTCACAGTCCAGCTCTCACACCCACACATGACCACAGGAAAAACCATAGCCTTGACTAGACGGACCTTAGTCCGCAAAGTAATGTCTCTGCTTTTCAATGTACTATCCAGGTTGGTCATAACTTTTCTTCCAAGGAGTAAGCGTCTTCTAATTTCATGGCTGCAGTCACCATCTGCAGTGATTTTGGAGCTCGCCCCCCCAAAAAAAGTCTGCCACTGTTTCCACTGTTTCCCCATCTATTTCCCATGAAGCGATGGGACCAGATGCCGTGATCTTAGTTTTCTGAATGTTGAGCTTTAAGCAGGCTTTTCCACTCTCCTTTTCACTTTCATCAAGAGGCTTTTTAGCTCCTCTTCACTTTCTGCCATAAGGGTGGTGTCATCTGCATATCTGAGGTTATTGATATTTCTCCCGGCAATCTTGATTCCAGCTTGTGCTTCTTCCAGACCAGCGTTTCTCATGATGTACTCTGCATATAAGTTAAATAAGCAGGGTGACAATATACAGCCTTGAC
>SJYX01017070.1:602867-617766 GCA_006410675.1 Oreotragus oreotragus
GAGAATTTTGAGCATTACTTTACTAGCATGTGAGATGAGTGCAATTGTGCAGTAGTTTGAGGATTCTTTGGCATTGCCTTTCTTTGGAATTGGAATGAAAACTGACCTTTTCCAGTCCTGTGGCCACTGCTGAGTTTTCCAGATTTGCTGGCATATTGAGTGCAGCACATTCACAGCATCATCTTTCAGGATTTTAAATAGCTCAACTGGAATTCCATCATCTCTACTAGCTTTGTTCGTAATGATGCTTTCTAAGGCCCACTTGACTTCACATTCCAGGATATCTGGCTCTAGATGTGTGATCACACCATTGTGATTACCCGGGTTGTGAAGATTTTTTTTGTACAGTTCTTCTGTGTATTCTTTACATCTCTTCTTAATATCTTCTGCTTCTGTTAGGTCCCTACCATTTCTGTCCTTTATTGAGCCCATCCTTGCATGAAATGTTCCCTTGGTATCTCTAATTTTCTTGAAGAGATGTCTAGTCTTTCCCATTCTGTTCTTTTCCTCTACTTCTTTGCACTGATCGCTGAAGAAGGCCTTCTTATCTCTTCTTGCTATTCTTCGGAACGCTGCATTCTGAGGAGGGGACGCATGTAGACATACGGCCGACTCACATCATTGTACAGCAGAGACTAACACGACACTGTAAAGTAACCATATCCCAATAAAGAGTTTAAAAGATAAAGGAGACCATAATCCATGTAAATCCTTAAAAAGAGATAATCACTGACATTGACAATGTCATCTACGTTTTGATATATTTTACAATACTAAAGAAAAAGTCAAAGCAAGCTGGCTAGTTAACCCTATGTGTTTGTGGGTCCTTTTCAAAGCTCAATAGTCTTTCAATAGTAAAACTAACACTTTTTCTAGGAACTCAAGAAGTAATGAAGAGCCACCAAGCCAGTGTTTGGGACTAAACTTAATCTGCAGAGATTCCTTGGCTGGAAGGCTGTCTTCCTTGCAGGGGACACTAACCTGCTCCCACTTTAGTTATTCTTTCCTTCCATGAGCCGTTGTAGCAATGCCTTTTTCTTCACACACGTATGAAATGTTTGTCTCACCAGGATCAATCGGATGCTGAAAGACCTTAAATATTCCCCAAAATCACAAAAAGGCATTTCGGACATTCCCAACGCTTCTGTCGCTTCCCATCTGTGATGTGATGACCACTGAGAGTAGAAAGTCTCTTGAGCACTCTGTCTTGGTAACGCCCAGGGAGGTCCCCATGACAAGGACAAGCTAATGAGGCTTATCGACATGGCATCGAGGAGTCCACCACCGTCCCAAGGCGTCTGCTCTTGCAAGATGTGATAGAAACAAAGTGAGTGCCAAGAAAAATAACGGCTTCCACTCTTGCAACTGCATCTTTAAGAAAAAAGGCAACTCTTGAAAAAGCTGTAAAAGGCACACGCCACTTTATGCAAATGTCACGTCGTACAGCAGGAGCTGCACCCAGTTACATTCCCTTAAAGGTAAAGATCCAGATATGTGTTTTTGAATTGTCTTCAGAAAAGAAAAACTCTTGTCCTTTTTATTAAAAAAATAAAATTCGGTAACCAGCATGTGTCAAACTCATACTTTGCATGCCGCATGTTATGAACGTGCATGTGTTCCTGAAAGTGTCGCAACACTTCCGAAAATGTCTGAGGACGCACCTCTGGAGCCCCCTTTGTCTTCATCTTCAGAGACAGCAGTTTCCCTGAAACGTGTGGAGCATCGTTTTAAAGAAAAGTCTCCGAACCTGGGCTCTCAGGAGTGGCTGCTGGGCTCGCGGTCGCGGGTTCTGCCTCTCCGCGCAGGAGACAGGACAGGAGTGCAGGCAGAGGTCACCTCCTCTTCAACCAGGGGGCGAGCCAGGGTGACAAGTGTCCCCGGTGCCTGCGAGATCGTTTCTCTGCTCACGCGGGTCCCAGGAATTAGCTGTATGTGCGGATACCTGTAGGGCTCACCCTCCGTGCCAGGCCTGCCTCGCCATGCGGGACCTCACGCCGTTCTGGGAGGCAGGCCAGTCACCCCCCGTGTGCCGTGAGCACCCCGAGGCTGAGGGACCGCTAACCTGCCCTCGGTGAAGCTTCCCAGGACAGCCCAGGCCTTCTGTGCCAGCCCGTGCTCAGCCACACCACTGCCTTTAGCGATGGCCCTGCTCACCTGCTTACCCACATTACTCTCTCACTAGACCCAGATGCGAGCAGCGCCCTGAAATGCGAAATCAGAATAATAATTTCAAAGCCGAAGAACACCAACGTGCAAACCATGTGTTTTTAACACTCAGCGCACACTGGAGACTTTTCTACAATGCATTTCCTTTAAAGAGCTCTATAATGTACTTACAAATTCAGACAGCATATCTACTTAATTAATAATCAAACACTTTAAAGCATTTATTTTTAGGTCAAGTTGAATCCTGTGGATAGAGGAGCTGGGTGGGCTGCTGTCCATGGGGTCGCACAGAGTCGGACACGACTGAAGCGACTTACATACATGCAATGTATCATGAAATATTTAAACTTCCCCTGCAAATAAAAAAGAGCTACTTAATTTTACATTTGAAATAGTTGAGATTTGCCATGCTATATAATAAAAACATCTCCCCAGCCAAGACAGTACCTCCAAGAAAATTAAACATATCTTTCTTCATCACAAGTATTTCCTTAAAAGCACTAAACATTGCAGAAAAACAAAGAGGTTAAAAATAATGGAAGAAGGAAGGGAGTCAATGTTTTTCTAACCGACGTGACACGCAAACAGGCTTCAAGCATAATAAGAGAATCGCACACGGTCCTCTCCATTGCTTCCCTATTTTATTCTAGGTTTTAATTGGAAATATAGAAACAAAAAATACCCTTCACTCAACTCAGTTTTCAGTATTTTTATATAAACTCCCACCAAATACCCACTTCCTCCAATTTACTTTGAAGTAAAAACAAGGTATATCATTTCATATAAAAATGCTTCCATGGCATTTAAAAATAGAGCTGTTTGGGGGGAAAACAGCTGCACTACAGCATCACAACTAAAGAAAGAAGCGCGCTCCTCCAGGACCGCCACGCGCCCAGCCAGGGCTCCCTCTCTGAGGTCTCGGGGCCTCTCCTCACGGCTGCTCAGGAGTACCTGAGGTCTGCACGTCGCCCCGGCTGATTGATCTCTCGGGTCCTTTTCCGCCTGCCATTTCCCTCTTTTTCCTTGGAGGATCTCTGTTGGAGAAACCGGCGCTCGCGTCTGGCAGCACCGTCCAGGCCGAGTTTGCTGTCACTTAGATGGCCCCTGTCCTTCGTGTAGCTGGTAGTTCAGCTTAGACCCTGTCTGAGAGTGAGCGCTGCCCCTCCCGAGATTGTTCAGCTGTGTGATTTTTCCTTCCGTGACCTCAACACTACATAACGTACAGCTACTGAGAAAGAGGACTTTTCCTGGGAAAGTTTGTTGGGAGGATACACAGCGTCGCACCCGGTCTGGGGGAAAGAGAGCGAACAGGCCTTCGAGTCCAGCAGACCCCGTGGACGAGCCCCCCTTGCGAGTTAGGCGACCTTGAGCCTGGTGTCTGCAACTCGGTGATTCCTTTGCAAACAGGAACGACGACGCCTTCCTTAAAAGGCTGCTGCGAGGTTAGAGAGCGCGGCACAGCTGAGCGCCCCTGCGTCTCTCCGCCCTCACTGAGCGCGCTTCTGCGCCGGTGCGGCTCCGCAGCCCGGGCCCTGCCCCGCAGGCACCCCCGCGCGCAATCGCGGCTCCCGCCCCACGGCCTTTCCAGAGGCCCCGCCCCAGGCCGGTCAAGCCGCGAAAACGTGAGCTACCCGCAGATGAGTCCTCCGTGCTTGAAGCCGTGAGTTGCAGGAAGTGAAAACATAACGCCAGAGAGAAGCGGCCACCCCCGGGCTGACCTCGGCGGCGAGCCGAGTGCGCAGCTCGGTGCGTAGTACAGGACCCGAACGCAGTGCGGTTCTGGGGCCGCCAAGAACCGCCACGAAGGCCGAGCACCCACAGGGCTCTGATCTACGGCCGTGAGTTGCCGAGGGGTCTAACGGCCACGTCGCCCCACATCACGGCGGGGCTTCATTCACCTTCCCGGGGATGACCGGCGGCGGGTCCGAGCACACGCAGGCAGGCTGTGCCCTTCGCCGCTACTGGGACACGTCATGCTGTGTGTTAGAAACCAACATCAAGGTCGCCAGGCTACTTAAAAACTCGATAACGGACGCTATTTGAGGGAAAGAACACAGTCAGCTTCTGCCACTGCTTAGGAAGAAAAATTAGAAGGCCTCACAACTTTGTCATTTTCTAATCTTCCCAGCTATGGGCCTCCCACAAGCGAAGGCAACTCCAGGATCCATCTGTTCCCCAAGCAATGGAACCACCTGTGTTTCCACTAACCAGATCACTGGCAATAAAGGGGAGATGGTCCTTAGATGCCCAGACCCACTCCCTGGGGTTGAGGGTGGCATCAGCCTTCCCTGAGGCACAGGGCGCGCGCGGGAAGGTGGACCTTGCTGCTTAGCCACTAGCTGTGTCTGACTCTGTGGCCACCCCACAGACTGTGACCCGCCAGGCTCCTCTGTCCATGGGATTCTCCAGGCAAGCATATTGGAGTCAGTTGTCATTTCCTCCTCCGGGGGACCTTCTGGACCCAGGGATTGAACCCACATCTCCTCCACTGTTGGGCAGGTTCTTTTTCCCGCTGAGCCACCAGGAGCAGAGACATGGAACAATCCTTATCAGACTGTTTGCCTTGCCCACCACGGCCCAGGTGGCACCAGTGGTAGAGAGCCCGCCTGCCAGTGCAGGAGACCTAAGAGATGCAGGTTCAGTCCCTGGGTGGGGAGGGTCCCCTGGGGGAGGACATGGCTACCCACTCCAGTCTTCTTGCCTGGAGAATCCCATGGACAGGGGAGGCTGGTGGGCTACAGCCTGTGGGGTCTCACAGAGTCAGACACGACCGAAGCGACTTACCACGTACGCACCACGGGCCAAGTGCCCACTCCCAGCGGATGCGCCGTAGGCCTCGCACGGGGTGGGCCCAGCAGCGTGACCCTGGCCCTCTCCTGCCACCGCAATGGGCTGAGGGCCGCAGCCTCAACGCTGGAGCGCCTCACTCTGCGTGACGGGCCTCCATCAGATGGACAGGTGGTGCTCGCTGCCTTGTGGAGTGCTGGGCCCTCCATCGGATGGACAGGTGGTACTCACTGTCTTGTGGAGTGGTGGGGCCTCCATCAGATGGACAGGGGGTGCTCACTGCCTTGTGGGGTGCTGGGCCCTCCATCGGATGGACAGGTGGTGCTGGCTGTCTTGTGGAGTGGTGGGACCTCCATCAGATGGACAGTCAGCAGGTCATTTTGCTGTTCTGTTTGGAAGACTCCTCACTGGGTGTAGAAGGCAGTACCCGTGGCCGAGGCGGCAGGACCAGGACCTGGCTGGCCCAGACCCGCCCAGCCTCGAGCAACTTCAGGACCAGCACCAAGGTCCTCCTGGCTGGTGCCCCATCCACAGGAAGACACCACAAGGCGTCCCCGGGGCCCCGGGCCTCTGGAAACACGGGGCAAGCGGAGCCCCCTCGGCACCTGGACGTGCCCACCATGGTCCCACGAGGGTTAGGGTTAGCATGCGTCCTTCACCCCAGCCCCACCCCAGGTCTATCTCAGCACCGGCCCCGCCAGCCACTCGGGTTGCAGTTGTGCGGAGGCCCTGGGCTTGCCCCGTGTGTCCAGGCAATGAGTACCCCTCACCCCCAGGAGGGACATGGGGGGACCCCACCCGCTCCTGCTCACTACCCCTCCTTGGGAGTGGAGGCTGGCTTCCGGTGACAGAGCAGAGCTGGGCCATCAGAACCCCGGGCCCTGTGTCAGCTGGCGGTGCTGGGTTACCCCGTGGTTCATGCAGATGCCGCCCAGCGCTGGGGAAAGGTTCACCGGTGCATCTGGTTTCTAGAAAACAGAAGAAGCTGACAGTCCTGCCAGCCCCAACCTGGGGCCGTGAGCAGATCAGTGCAGGGGAAGAGCTCCTGTTCTCACGGGCGATGGAGTCTCTACCTGGGACTCGGGGAGGTTTGGGCGATGAGCAGTTGTCTCTTATACACATCTAGATGTGTATAAGAGACAGGGTCAGAGCCGTCTGCCTGTCTTGTTTTCTCTGAATTTCTGGTCCCAGCAGGGATAGAAACGAAAACCCCACTTTTAATGCCAGTTATGATCCACACACTGCAGAGTCTCAGCCTGGGATTTAGAAAACCAAGCCATGGAAATGGTCTGAAATGCTGTGTTCAAGGTCAGTCTGCCAGCCTAGGGTCCCTTCTAGGGCAGAGCACTGAAGACGCCAGCAGAGACAGTGGCATTCTGCACGACGGCCACGTTGCACGGTTAGGACAAGGCTGTCCACAGCCTCCAAGTCCTGAGCTGAGCTCAGCACTTCCACCTGCAGACTGCCCAGCGGTTTCTACAGACCTCCTCCTCGGACTCAGAGCCTCAGCTCTGCGTCTCCCACACGACGTTCAGGGGCAAGCCTGCCGCTCTGGCTGTGTCTCTGTGGCCAGGGTCTCACTCAGCAGCCGCAGCCAGTCACCCTCTCTCGCGTCCAGAGTGCTCAGTATCCGTGAGAGCCAAGGATGGGTCCAAAGGCCCAAGTAGAGAAGAGTATCTGAAAGCAGGACTCAAAGGAAAAGGAATAAACGGCTGTGACTCTGAGTTTTGCCATCAAAGCACTTGGAAAGGGCCCCAAATCCGATGTTATTTTTCCAAGCTGTGGTCCTTACGGTGTTGTCTGAAAAATGTCAGAAGAATGCGGGGAGGGATGGAAGGCCCTGGGTGCTGTCCGTGCCAAGAGGTCCCTGGGAGAAGCAGCAGTGAGTCCGGGTGAGAAGCAGGAATTAGCCCCGGAGGCTGGGCCGGGGGCCTGGATGCCCACGTGTGGCAGTGACAACGACCTTCAGAGGTGAGGCCTGCGTGTGGCACAGGGCAGCCTGGCTTTCAGAGCCATTCGCGGGACTCATCTCTTCCTTTACGCTTTTTTATTCCACATAGAAACCCCTGGTTCTGAACAGCTCACAGAGGGCCGAAGAGGGAGCGGGTGAGAAGTGACGGGTGAGGGCCAAAGCACCATGCTTTAGAAAAGAGCGGCCACTGTTTTCTGCATTTCTTCGCTGGAATTTATTGCTCATCCAAGCACAACAGATAACTGAGCGGGTATTCTGCCATGTCTCCAAAAACAATACGGCCACATGTCCGAAATCCCACCGTTTCCAAAACTTCATCTCATCCGTAAAGGTCCCTCTATGGCAACCGTCTCGTACCAAATAAATCCTGCTGTTGTCACTGAATAGCATGGTTCTTTCCATTTCACATGTGGGCTCTGAACAGGCCATAAATCCATTGATGAATTAGTCAGATTCTGACCACGGTTCTTTCCGCAAAGGCGAGGCGAGCGATGATGAATTTAAGCCCAGTGGCCTGCACAGGAAAAATCCCACAAACTCCCTCTTCATAAATTGAGGATGAGGCATGCGGGAGGCGGGGTGGGGCGCCCAGCTCGCTCTTGCTGACACCCAGACCTGTGGGTCATTTATTAGCTGTTTGGACCAGTGGCTGGGGAAGCGCGTCCTGCCTGAGTCTGGCCCAGTCACAGGGCTTCCGGGGCTCGGAGCCGGGGCCCTGGAGGAGGCCTGGGGGTCTCCTGCTGCGGGGCCCCATGGTTTTACCTTCAGATTGCAGGAGGCAGGGGAGAAGGTGAGACAGTGTGCTAGAAGAAACGGGCAGAAAGGAAGGGGGAGAAGCTGTTTCTGGATGACAGAGGAGAGGGGCGTCTCTCCGCCCTGAGGTGACTCAGTTTCTCTGGCCCCCAGGGAGACGTGGCAGGCCAGCCTGGGCCCCCCGACGGCAGAGAGCGGGTGCAGTGCGCCTCCCCCGCCGCGGGAGTCCCCCGCTGGCTTGCCCTCACTGGGAAGCCTGGGAGAGGGAGGGGCGGGGAGCGCGCCGCATCCCTGTTCGTCTCTGCTTGCAGGACCCGCGCCGAGAAACAGTGGGGAGCTGACGTGGAGAGGGCAGAGGCTCCGGAGCGGCGAGGCGCTGATAAACAGGTGAGGCCACTGGGTCACAGAAAGGGCTTTACAAGCCTCATGCTGCCCCGGGTGTGACAGAGCGAACGCTGGGCCTGACAAGGCCCTCTGTGTTCTTGGGGCCTCGGAGGAGACCGCAGACGGGCTGGAGCGCCCCAAGTTCAGAGGCGCCTGGGCGCACGGGAAGCCTTCCAGGAAAGAGCCGCAGAGCCAGCCACAGGCTGTGAGGGGCGCTCCGCGGGCGGGCCAGCAGCGGCGAGGAGCCCCCGAGTCAGCGCAGCGGACGCTGCCCCGCCCGCCCCCGAGAAGGTGCCTTCCCCCCAGAACCGGGGCTGCAGTCTGCACTCGGGCCTCCACCAAAGAGCCAGCAGCCCAGAGGCCGCGGCGGCCCCCAGAGACGGGCCACAGAGGGGCGAGCCAGGCAGAGCGGCCCGGTCAGTGTGGGCGCCCGGGCGGGCCTCTGGGCCCCTCTGAGCCCCCTCCCGCCCAGGCCTTCCCCGCCGCAGCGATGCTCCTGCCTCATTCACCACTTCAGCCTGGGAGGAGAGAGATGGTACAGCAGTACCCCCTCGAGGCCCGCGTGACCCTGCAGACCAGCCTCGACACCGTGGGCTCCCTGAAGACAATGCATCCTGCAGACTCCTGGGGTCTCAGGAGAGGCCGCGGAGGGCACTGCCTCGGTCCTGCCCACTTGCCGCCCCGCCTGGGGCGCGGAAGCAGCCAGAGTCAGAGGCCAAGGATGCGGACTTCCGGACCCCGAGTCTGTCCTCGTCCAGAGCCTGTCTTCTCTTACCCCTCAGAATACAACTTCGAGATGCTTCCGAAGAACACAGAAGAAGGATTTCTAAATGGAAGGACACACCATGCGTCTGACATGAAGACTCCGCGTCAAAAGATGCCAACTCTAAGTTCATGCAATCAAAGACGAATACGTCTCAGTTTTTAAAGGGGCCTGTTTCTGGAACGAGACAAGGAAATCTAAAATCTGTATGAAGAATAAGAAAGAGAATCAAGAAAACTCTGAGCAGAAAGGTGAGGACATTATTGTCAGTTTCTTGGATGCGATGACTGTGTAAGAAAACGTCCAGGTTTCAGGAGGGCCAAGCTGACGTGCTGTCTCACACACACACACAGCTGGGGCGGAGGTGGTAACTGCTACCCAGTTGAATTCAGCGGGTGGATACAGAGGGATGCCATCTGGTCCCTCAGCTTCCCTGTTGGCTCAGATGGTAAAGAATCTGCCTACCCACGTTTAATCCCTGGGTGGGGAAGATGCCCTGGAGGACATGGCAGCCCACTCCAGTGTTCTCGCCTGGAGAATCCCATGGACAGGGGAGCGTGGCGGGCTACAGTCCGTGGGGTCACAAAGAGTCGGACACGACTGAGCGACTCACACACACACACACACACACGGGTGACCACGGCACTATTCTTTTGATGCTTTATTTGTTCAGAATACAGAGTTGAAAAAAATACATGATAAACAAAAGTTGAAAGACAAACGACAACCTGGGAAAAACTGCCTGTAACTTACCTCCTGGACAAGGCTGAGTCTTCCTCATACATAAAGAACCTCTATAAATCATGAGGAAAACGTCCCAGAACCAGATGGGAAAGTGGGCAAAGGAAAAAACGCTCACCAAGAAACAGGAAGCATGAAAAATACTCTCTCCTTTGAAAGAAACTTAAATTAAAACTGCACTGAGGGCTTCAGTGGATAAGAATCCACCTGCCAATGTGGGGGACGCGGGTTCAATCCCCGGTCTCGGAGAAGACTGCACATGCCACTGAGCAGCTCAGCCTGTGCGCCACAACTTGCGAAATCCAGGCGCCTGGCGCCCCTGCTCTCCACCAAGAGAAGCCCCCACGAAAAAGAAGCGCCGCTGCTCGCCGAAACTAGAGAAAGCCCCACAAAGCAACGAAAACCTAGTGCAGTAAAAAATACTGCACTGAGCCAACAAGCCTCCTGTATGTTGTTGGCAGACCCCCCAGGTGTGGGGACACGGGGGCGGGGCCGGTGGGGCGGGGCCTCCACACCCCTCACAGGAGCTGACTCAGGCCTGACCACCGGACGTCCGGGAGTCCAGCCTGTGGACACCCCTGCACACGCAGAACGAGGCTTCCAAGGGGATTGCTGAAAGGCTGTCTGCTCCAGCAGACGACTGACCACAGCTCTGTGTGGGGTTAACCAGCCTGGGCGCGCCAGGCGCCTCTGGAAGGCACCCCCACGCACGAAGGAGAGGCCAGCAGGACACGATAGGGGGTGGGACTAATACCACGCTGCCGGGGGTTAAAAAGAGAAATAAGAGCATGTTTTATGTGCTTGTATTTCTACAGTGAAATATCAGGAGGACAAGGCATCACAACCTGCCCTAGGCAAACACACAATCGAGCAGAAGCAGCTGGTCAGTTGCTGGGGTTGGGGGAGGAGGTCAGCGACCTGGGCAGGAAGGAGACTTCTCCGTGTCCGCCTTTTTACGACTTGGTTCTGCAACCTCGATGATCACCTATTCAACCACACACACAAAATTAATGCAAAAGAAAAAAAAGTCTTCAAGAACTTCTGATGTTTAGCTAAGGCTTTCATAACTGCCGGGGAAACAATTTGAAGATTCTTTCAGGTGTGGTCCAGGCAACACCCGGGACTCGGTCACCTCCTTTAAACTGTCCCAAATAATGAGCCTGCTGGCTGCCTGGTGCGTCTGACTGCTGCGGAGGACGACTGGACCATCCTCCGTCTCCGGGGCCTGGAAGCGTGGAGTAGGCTCTGCAGGCCCCGTCAGCTCCCCCGAGCTCTGCGTGTGAAGACACAGCCCGGCTTCTCCCAGGGCCTGGCACCATGCGTATGGCGCTCACGGCCCCCTTTCCAGAGAATTTCTGAACAAATACAGACGCAAGGAGACCAGGGGAGTGAGTGAGTTGGCTGCCCTTCGGGATGGGTGGGGAGAAGTGCCCCCAACCCAGGTGCGACGCGCCCCCGCCCTGTGGAGCCAGCTGACGCCAGGAGGCCACACATGCCGAGCCTGGTCCTTCCCGTCTTCAGGGGAGAGCGTTCGAGGACCCGCGCTGCCAGCGGGGAGCCAGGCCCGGGGACAGCCACAGCCTCCCCTGGAGGCCGCCTGCCCGGGGTGAGGCAGACCAGAGCTGTCCTTCAGGAGGACGGCCTGGGCCGCCCCGGAGCTGACAGGGGACGGCGGGGGGACAGGGGCCGCCCCGTCCTGACGCCCCACGGCTCCCCCGTCCTGACGCCTCGCGGCTCCCCCGCACCTAAACAGGGGCCGCCCCGTCCTGACGCCCCGCGGCTCCCCGCACGTAAAGCTGTGTTGGAAGAGAACGGCCCTTGCCACGAGGCCATGCAGCCCAGGGGCGCGGATGGAGGAGGAGCGGCAGGAGGCGGGGACTTCCGAGCCCCCAGGAGGAGCCCACCTGTGACCCCGCCGGGCCCCTGCTCAGCCAGCAGGATGGGCCCCCCGGCCAGGGCCGGGCCACCTGCGAGTGGACGCCCCCCGTCACAGCCCGGAGCCCCCAGGGACATAGCGAGTTGGGTTCCTAAATACCCATCCGTCGGCCTCCCTGCCCGCGACGTTATAGCTCTTTCTGTCTTCATTTTATGAAATAACGTTCTACTGGCACTATGTCATTTAAATACAGACATTTTGAGAGTTCGGTTTTTCCAAGCTGGGAAGTGTCAGTGGGAACATGCCACTCTGAGCCCTTCTGGAGAGAGCTGCAGGCGGACAGGCTTCCCAGCCAGGCGCGCTGGGCCCAGGGCTCACTTAGGCCCGGCCGCCCGAGATTTCTCCAGAAGGCTGGAGGGGACAGAGCTGCTGACCAGCCACTGACCGGCAGCCACAAACCTGCAATCAGGCGGCGGGTGAGCTCACCCCTGGCCCCCCTGCGTGCCCCGGACTCCTGCTGCTGCCCAGGACACTCGGATGTGGCTCTTCGCCAGGTCAGGACCAGGGTGAGACCCGCCCAGAGCATCCTGGGCACAAGAGCAAAGCCTGGGGGCCAGGCAGGCGGGCAGGTCTCCCGTCACGACGGAAGGGCCTGGCTGCCCCTGCCGAGTCAGAGGTGCCCAGACTCGCCTTCTGCCTCGGACCCCGTCCTCCCGATCCTGAGGCAGCGGGTGTGTGCCTTGGAACCGCCGAGTCCTGACCAGAGTGCGCCGCAGCCTCCTGGCACAGAAACCAAGCGGGCAGAGACAGGTTTGCACCGGCCAGACCGAGGGCGCGTGTGTGTGCGCGAGTGTGTGAATGTGAGGGGCGTACAGGGACCCAGCGCTTCTGAGTGGCCGGGTCACATTCTGAATTCCTGGTGAACCAAAGCCAAACAGGTCAGGTAAATGATCTGTTTTCTCCGACTCACGGAAGGCGTAGTCGCTCCGGCAGAAACTGCCCGAGAAGTTTACCTTTGGGCAGACATGACCCAGCACCAGACAGGAGATTTCAGTCCCGAAGAGCAGACGGTCGTGAGCAGGGATTAAAGTGGCCGGGGCACTCGGCCATCCCCTGGGCCCGGCCTCTGCCCGCGCGTGCACGGGCGGGGCCCGTAGCCTAGGGGCATGGTCCCCACGTCCCCGGCGGTGGGCTCAGCTCGCCTGGGTTAACTCCCAGGGTTAAGTCCCAGGACGGGCTCTGAGAGCTGAGGTGAAGCGACCTGCAGGGGCAGCGGGGCTGCAGCCTTCACATCGGCCGCCCCACGGCCCCTTCCAGACCCACTTCATGTAGGGAGCCTTCCCCGCTCACGATTCCATGTGAATATGACACACAGAGGGGCATCGTGTGGCCAAGTTCAGAGCACAAACGCGTGATGTCCTGGAACAACTGCCGACTCGGGCCGAGAAACAGAGACGCAAGGCCATTCCCAGACTTGTGGCCGCAGAGCGCGCTTGCCAGAACCTTCCAGAACCTTCCAGAAGAAGCACGCAGGCAGGCTGCACTCCACGCCACCGCCGGTCGGGCTCAAGTCTCCACCTCAGTTTGTACGTCTCATTAGCAGAGAAAATTTCTTCGGAAAACAGTCCACAAGAGCGCCCACACCTGCTGTTTGCTGACTCGTCGCCGCTGGCTTCATCATGGCACGTCTGAGCGGAGCCAGCCTCAGGGGAGACGGCCGACCATGAGGCCAGGGCTGCCCTGCAGCCACGACCGCTGGCGACAGAGGCCAGCTGTCCTCCCTGCCTCCCTCGGCCGGACACCGTCACACGTACCTTTACAGCACGTTCACGTGATCCCCAACAATCACAGTCGACTCCACTCAGAACCCCTGTCCTAAACTCTGCCAGCACCCAGCCACCGTCCGAGGTGATCCTGGCCCTGGGGACGCGTCTGAGACCTGGGGGCTGCACAACGCCATCCCACCGTCAGTGCAGGAGTCTCCCAAGCCGGCAGAAGCTCTTCTCACACTGCTGCCCTGTGCCTGCCACAGCACCCGGCACGCAGGACGCGCAGAACAGTACCATTTTCAGGCTTTTCCTGTGTGTGGACACGGCCAGCGCCACCCTCCTGTCACACCAAGGTAGAAAGGGGCTGGCTCGCCCCCGAAAGCCCACTCCGGGGCGACGCTGTAGCGTCTCCTCTGTGGCCCAGGCCTTCCCTGGTGGCTCAGCTGGTAATGAATCCGCCTGCAATGCGGGAGACCTGGGTTTGACCCCTGGGTTGGGAAGGTCCTCTGGAGCAGGGAAAGGCTTCCAAGCCAGGATTCTGGCTTGGAAAATCCCTTGGACAGAGGAGCCCGGCAGGCTACAGTCCATGGGGTCGCAAAGAGATGGACACGACTGAGCGACTTCACTCCTTCTGCTTCTGTGGTCTGGCTGTGCAGGTGGCCCTGCCCATAAGTGCCAGGGGAGAGGAAAGCCGCAATGTCTGGGCACAGTGATTACCCGGCCGCCTGTGCCCAGCTCCACTGTGCTTGAGGAGCTTGAGACACCCGTACGTGGTAGCTGAGCTGGGACCACGGTCAGCGTGGCGTGGAGACAAGACCAGAGGCCTGGGGCTCCTGTCCCTCCTGGCACCCCCAGCCCCGTTCCGCATGTCACCCACTCTCAGTGCCTGTTTGCAGCCAGGGCTTGACAAGCGCTTCTGTGAGAGCACCAGGCACAGTGTGCCACCTGCCATCAGGAGAGACAGATGCAGGAGAGACAGCGCTGACCACCGCGGGCAGCCTCCTTCCCCGTGGAAGCAGCCCAGGAGCCCACGTCCTGGGTCCCTCCCCTGCCCTGGACGTGCCCCGTGCAGCCGGGGTCCCACCCGGCCTCTGCAGGAGTGTTCCCCAGGAGGGAACCAGAGAACAGCAGCCTGGGAGATGCTCCACGGTCGGCGTGTGTGGGACGCACAGACCTCATGGGATTCCAGCCTGTGCGGGAGCAGCTGAAGGCGCTGAGGCCGCCGCCGGGGAGAAGTGAGCTTGGCTGCACAGAACGTCCGAAGTCACCCAGCCGCACCACGCAGGTGCCCCGAGACCCGTGGGGCTCACTTCAAGGCTGGTGCCTGATGGGGACGTGCCAGCCCGGCTCTGAGCGAGAAAAGTCCCTGCTCCTGCGGCTTTTGATCTCCACTGCCTCTCCCCTCACACACACGCCAACACACACAGCAACACACACAGCAACACACACACCTCGACACACACACAGCAACACACAGCAACACATAGCAACATACACAGCAACACATAGCAACACACACACCTCAACACACACACAGCAACACATAGCAACACACACACCTCAACACATACACAGCAACACACACAGCAACACACAGCAACACACACCAACACTCACACCAACACACAGCAACACACACAGCAACACATAGCAACACACACACCTCAACACACACACAGCAACACACA